>BRDA01012225.1:0-27456 GCA_036984385.1 Crenuchus spilurus | reverse complement strand
GGTAGATAACCTGCGACCTCCATATCGTGTTAGGATGAAAGAGACAATTACAACAAATCATGATCTTACTCATACTCTTCGAATAACAAATTGTCTTCTCATACTCATTCTAGTACTAAACAACATTAACAGAGAAAGTAGGATTGTGCTATACCTCCAGCGTCCAATAGATGGCTCTCTAAGCCCATATTTTACTAACAAAACACTATTACTGGAAGCGGTTACTCTCCAATACTACTCAAATAATAATGCTAGATAGATTATGTTCTATAATATTAAACTATAACATAAACAAGTAAATACAATAAATATATGCCAAATATTTACCAAATGCTAGCACTGAGTCAGAACTACTATAGAATTAGCAGTGCTATGCTAATAAATAGCTTTAACTGAGTTGGCATGAACATAAACAAATATCAATGCAGTGGTGACATAAATAAGTGTGTAGAATAACTTACAGCTGCATTAACGCACACAGAACCAACAAACACCATATACAAAGTTTGTTTCGTGGAGCAACACGCCAACTGTACATGTTACAGTGCTACCTCAGTGCGAATGAGAAATATACGGAGCTAGTTCAGTTTGTCCCGGTTCAGCCGCAAGGCATGCTGGGTAATGTAGTCTTTACCACCTACTGATCCGAACAGTCTTTCTACCCAAGCAGGGAATTTTCTACAGACTCATTTTACACATATCTAAAGAGACATACACTGCACTGTACCACCTTTTCTCAAACTATGAATCTCATCACACAACCTGTCTATATATCAATCAAAGAGCAACCATCTGAAGGAGTCTGAAGTTACTACCACCACATGCAATATGACTAATTTTTGTCTGGGGAGCTGATGAATTTTGAGCACATTGTGCTCCATATACAGATTTTAGTTTAACACTTACAGCAATCAAACATTCAAATGGAGGATCATAAAGACTCAGATTTCGACTGCAACTGGGTGTCTACATTACTATAAATCCACTACATTTACCAGTTTTACAAGCCATTATTATTAACTCATTTACATCACTAGGCATTATGCTTTTTGATTATAAGTGAGGTCCTACCACATATAGATTAATGAAAACCATGTCACAGACCATTTGCCATGGCAGGGTTGAGCTATGTCTCCACTTAAGGCTACATCATAGCTACTGAGCTTCCTGTAAAGCATCTAATCCAAAGTCTCTGTTCTGGGCTACTCAAATAACTCTAGACCATGCACTGAAGATGTCTCCCTGGGAGCTGGGAAACTGACAGTACATTGATGATTACTGTAAAGCATTTGGGAAATATAAATTAAACTGTAGTAAAGATATTGTTTAAAGGACTCAAATCTCCACTCAAAATGCAGTTATTTGCTCCATAATCCACCCATACAAAATACATATTATATGTTGTTTATTTTTACAAGTGCCATGAAATCTAGAACTTTTTTTGTAAAGTCTGTGAAAATGTTACACTTGAGTGACTCAGTAATGAAAGTAAATGGAACATTTTGACATATCTTAATGACACAGAAACACTAGTTAAATAGGTTTTACATATATGTACAATTTGTTCTCTCATTTAATTTGAATTTTGATTAATCCTCTACTTTTAACATGTACAGGCAAGCATGGATAAAGAGGTACCTGTGTAGCTCTGTCATCTTTTCTTTCTTTCAACACTTGCAGCTGCCGCTCCAGTTTCCTGCATTTTGCTTTCCACTCCCTGATGGCATCCTGAGCTTTAATTCGCAGTTCTTCTCTCATCTTCTCACTCTTAGCTAGTTGAGCCTCTATTTTCACCTGTTCGGCTCCCTTATCCTCAGAGAATGCCTGGATCTCCTTCAGCATTTGTATCTGCTGCTGACCCTGCCGTTCCAGATCTGAAGACAAAGCCTGTTAAGTATCAGGGAAAGATGCAAAGATCATCACACACTGGTGGTATCAGGCAGCTTGTGATAATATTCACTATTTGGCAAAGGTCGCAGGCAAAATTATAAACATTGACATGAAGGATATATGCATAAGGGTGACTGTATCTCAGCATAATTAAGCCTGTAGTGCAAAGCAATGAAAGTTAGTATTTAAAGAAAAAATGGGATTTTGATTTTGTAACATTTGTTATTAAAAACTGAACCAAAAAATAAATAATACTGAGCAAGGTTGGAAGATATTTTTTCTACAATACAGTAACATCAACATGAGTGACATTTACCAGCAAAGAGGAATTAAGACATTTTTAGAACTTTGAACTGAGGCTGTCTGCATGCAACATGACTATACAGCAGTTTTCTATATCAGCTTCAGAGAACTCTCATTCAAATAGTTTAAACACTACTCTACTCCAGCGATTCTCAACTGCTGAGTTGCGACCTAAAAGTGGGTTGCGGACACGTTCTGGGTGGGTCGTGGAAAAAAAATTTGTAAAAAATAAATAAATTTGAAAACAATGAAAAATAAAAAAATATTAAAGTTTATCTTATGATGTAGTCATCGTTTATCTTGAACAAAAAGACAGAGAGGCAGCGTCAGACGCACACAGCATACACGTTTCCATGGTAATCACCATTCGCTTGGTCGTTACACTTCTCTGTAAATTTGTGATGTTCAGAGGCAAGATGGCAAAATGTAAATATAACACGGAGCATTTGAAATGCGCATTTTCGTTCATTGAGGACAAACACGGACAGAAACCTCAGTGTGTTATTTGTAATGAAGTGCTGGGCATGAAAACATCCAAAGTAATGTCCAGCATTTACAAACGAAACATGTATGTAAAGAAAAGCCGGTAGAGCTTGTTAAAAAGAGGATTTCATGAGCTGAAGGCACGGATGTAATATGGGGGTGTTTTTGTTTTTTAAAAAGACAGTTTTTACCTTCCAAAAACAACATTAGGCTGTATTAAAAGGAGACGAGACAAGCAATAGAATCACCAGAAATCCAAGCCACTCAATCTGAAGCCTTTTTAACTTTAGACCGCACACAAGCTCATCGATTGGCTCTCCCGTTTCTTGCTAATGTGCGATTGGCTGTCCCTGCTATCACTGCAAATAGTGTTTAACATTTGAATGTGTCTGCGTGCCTGCGGCTATCAGTCTGTGATAAGCCGTCCATTTACATGCCTCCAAGTTGAACTATTGTCAAAATAATTAAGAATTTCTGCTTGTTTTTACTCAGCAATGAGGTATAATTTTATGTCAATGAAATTTGTTGATCATACAGTCCAAACATAAGTGTAAAATTGATTGTAATGCGTTGGGAGTGAAGTTGACTGAAAAGGATTGGGTGATAATTTTATGTTACATGTTAACAGTTATATTATATTTAATAATAATATGTAATAATATATTAATATATCTTTAATGATAAATTGTATAACTATTATTAATAACACTTAATAGTTATTAGTATATCATTAATAGTAACAAGTAAAATATGAATCAATTTGTAAGTAATGTACAGGTAGTACCCGGGTTACGTCAGTCCCGAGTTACGATGTTTCGTGGTTACGACATATCCCATTTACTGTATAAAGCCTTTTTTCGTGTTTGATGTGCGCGGCGGAAGAATACACGGTTACAAGGCTGTTTCATTTCATTATTAAACATATTTTATATGTTTTTTGATAATCACTGTGTTAGGATAGGATAAGTGCTTACAGTATGTTATTTATGTACTGTATGTACATATGTTCCGACTTACACCAAAATTCGGTTTACGACGCGACGTAGGAATGGATCAATGTCGTAAATCGAGGACTACCTGTATTGTAATAATAATAATAGTTATTAGTTTAATAATAGTAACGTCATTCATAATAATATGTTCCAGCACCCCGCCCCACCGGTCCTGTCCACCCAAAATCTCAAGGCTATTTTTAAAAAATAAATTTGTTTGGGTTGTATTCTATAAAAGTGGGTCGTGACTTAATGACCATGAGGAAATGTAGGTCCCGGGCTAAGATCAGTTGAGAACCCCTGCTCTATTCAACTCTACTCTATGCCCTTACATGGAGGGCAAGACACAAAATGTCATTGCTAAAGAGCTCTGTGTCAAAGCACAATTAACAGAGAAGCGAAGGGAATGAAAAGATGTGGAAGAAAAAAGTGTACAAGCAATAGGGATAACCGCACCCTTGAGAGAATTGTGAAACAAAACCCATTCAAAAATGTGGGAGAAATTCACAAAGAGTGGACTGCAGCTGGAGCCAGTGTTTCAAGAACCACCACGCACAGATGTATGCAAGACTTGGGTTGAACAAGAGACAGAATCAGAAGCATCTTGCCTGGGCTAAAAACAAAAAGGACTGGACTGCTGCTGAGTGGTCCGAAGTTATGTTCTCTGAAAAAAGTAAATTTTGCATTTCCTTTGGAAATCAAGTCCCAGAGTCTGGAGGAACAAAGGAGAAGCACAGAATCCACATTGCTTGAGGTCCAGTGTAAAGTTTCCACAGTCAGTGTAGCATTCCTGCTGAATAATAGATTGGCTCTCAACTGATGGTCTGTGTGTTCTGTATTCTTCAGTTCACACAAACACACCGTAAGAACTAAACAAGATAAAAAGGAGAAACACTACTTATTCACAATATAAAACCAACTGCAAAACCATAACATCAGCTGCCAAATTGACATACTTCCATTACACAAATGCATGTATTTTAGTAATATTAAAATATCTAAATTTAACAGTTAGACATCCATACCATTCATTCATCACCAACTACCAATACAATGTTGAAACCTTAAAATACTATACTGTATGTTATATACTTTACTGATAGACCAAACAATTAGACCTCAGTTCACTACTAATCTCTAGGGATTAAAGGGATAAAGGATTTAAATTTTAATAACTCAACAGATTTACAGATAACTTTACCTTGTTCACCTTCAACAGAGTAATAATGATAATCTGGTTTGCCACAATTCTTTCAGTCTTGTCAGTTTGGTGGATCCATTGCTCTTTCTCTCACAATAGGTCTCACCATTCTACTTGAGCAGCCAACCGAATCACTTCCTGCTCACCTGTCCAACGCAAGGCATGTCGAAATAAAAGTTGCCCTATAGGCCAAGCTCCCAATGTACAGCTATGAACTATGTACTATGTACATCCCATTAACACAATGCTACAGTCAGTGATGGTTTGGGTTGCCACGTCATCTGCTGGTCCATTGTGTTTTCTGAGGTCCAAGGTCAACGTAGTTGTCTACCAGAAAGTTTTAGGGTACTTCATGCTTCCTGCTGCTGACCAACTTTATGGAGATACAGATTTCCTTTTTCAACAGGACTTGGCACCTGCACACAGTGCCAAAGCTACCAATACCTGGTTTAAGGACAATGGCATCCCTGTTCTTATCTGGCCAGCAAATTCACCTGACCTTAACCCCATAGAAAATCTGCCTCAAAGGGTATTCTCTTTGAGGTTTTTGTAGCAATTGTGGGTGGATCCAAGACCACTGATTAGTGCTGGTTCCTGCTGGTACAAGTTGCTAGCCCATACCAGCCCTGTTGGGGTCTTTTCCCACCTGTCAGTGTTTCCATGCCGTCACCTGGTCTTTCCCTGGTTGTCAGCTGCTATTTCACAGCAGTCACTGGTTTCTTCCAGTTATTCATTGTTACAGTACCATTATGACTGGATGTTACAATCCCGGATGTTTCCGCACCGCAATTCAAGTCAGCTGCCAGGTAGTGAAGTCACCATAAAGAGTTGTGTACCTTAGCAAATATTGAGTGCTGTACAGTACATGTTCATACTTTTCATGTTCATACTTTTCAGTTGGCCAACATTTCTAAAAATCCTTTTTTTTGTATTGGTGTTACATGCCCTGCATGTCTATTTATGTGTGTGTGCTCTCTTTGTGCCTGTCAGTTGGAGGCCCTGCCCTTCTCTTCTGATTGGTGCTTCAACTGGTTCACTGTGGACCAATCGGTGGCCAGAAGGGGTAGTCTTTTCCTCTTAAAAGGAGGCTGAGAAGGAAGAGGGACAGAGGGCAGAGGCTAGTGAGAAGCTCAGACTTGTGACACTGAGTGAGAGAAATGAAGCGGGCGGACGCCTTGTGTGTATGAGAGACTTTTGACAGCAGATGTGTTTGTTGAGAAAAGAGAGCACTAGCTAAACTGTTATGTTGGTCCCTTATGAGCTTTGCTATTGTTTTAGATATGTGTGTTATACTTCCTGTAGGTTTTCCCATTGTTTATGGAAGTAGCATTTGGGAGTTTTAGTGCGTTATGTTTTGGCTTTGTGTCCCAACACCTATTTATTCTTTTATGGGTGCTACTTTGGGTAGATAGCATGGAATCCCTTACATATTGTATTGTATACTTGTGTATATGTATAAAATACTCATTGTTATTGGTAACACACGTGTCTGTTGTCATCTTACCCACCACACACCTATAAGTTAATGTCCCACTTTACCCTAGATGTTTACCACCATAAGGGGGGCATGTAACAATTGGTCTTAAGTAATATTCTAAATTTCTTAGACACTGAATTTGGGTTTTTCATTTGTTGTCAGTTATAATCATCAAAATTAAAAGAAATAAACAAATATGTATGTCTATGTGTAATGGATGACTATAATATACAAGTTTCACTTTTGAATGGAATTACTGAAATAAAATAAAAATATACATACATACATACACATTTCACTTCCAACGTTTTTGTGCAGATGCATAATACACATTTCAGATTAAGCAAACATTTAAATACAGGTTGTAATGTAACAAAATAGATGTAAGACCACAAGGGGGTGATTACTTTTTCAAGGCACTGGAGCAGAATCAAAAATAATAAACAAAATGACAATTCTGACATTTTGAATCTTGAAGTTTCTTTGTTCCCTGAGAAGACTCAAGACAACATGTGCCAGACTCAAGAAATCAGCCGCAAAACATAAAGAAGTCTCCTGGTGTTTTTTTAAAGCTTGTTTTGTCTGTGTACACAGAGATAATGTGACTTTCCAAAAGCTCCAGTTTTGTCTCATCTGTTCACAGTTGTGCACTGTGGCTTGTCAATACACATTTTGGCTAATTCTAAATTCTTTGGCTAAAGTCCTCATGGGTCTTGATTCCAAGATGGATGATTCCAGTAAATATTTTATTTTAAATTTATTTATTTTTAATGTGCAGGTTTAAAATTCAGGGTTTTTTTTTTGTTTTATTTTAATTTATTGTGATTGGGCTATAAATAAACAGTCTTATCACAATTTGTGAGGAAATTAAGGATCATACAAGATAAGGCAAAGGGTTTGGGTTGTGAATATACAATGGTATGAAAATGCATGGGCACCCCCATTAAAATCATATATAAATCATTGTTCGGATCAGCAATTTCAGTTAAATATATAATATAGCAGATGAGCACTGTGATATTTGAGAAGAGAAATGAAGTTTATAAGATTTACAGAAAGTGTGCAATAATTATTTAAACAAAATTAGGCAGGTGCATAAATTTGGGCACCCCAACAGAAAAATTATAGCAATATTTAGTAGATCCTCCTTTTGCAGAAATAACAGCCTCTAAACGCTTCCTATGAGAGTCTGGATTCTGGCTGAAGGTTTGATGGTTTCGGAGCAAGGACAGCCCCCTTTAAATCACACCACAGATTTTCAATAATATTCAGGTCAGGGGACTGAGATGGCCATTCCAGAACGTTGTACTTGTTCCTCTGCAGGAATGCCTTAGTAGATATTGAGCAGTGTTTAGGGTCTTGTTTAAGTATCCAGCTCCGGCGCACCTTCAACTTTGTCACTGATTCTTGAACATTACCTGTACAGTACAGTACCTGTACTGGCCACACAGCCGCACAGCATGATGGAACGCCACCAAATTTGACTGTCAGTGTTTGTCTTGGAATTCTGTTTTTCCTGTCATGCATACCGCCCCTTGTTATTTCCAAATAACTTTTAGTTATTTTAGTTTAAATTTTAGTTTCATCAGTCCACAGCACCTTATTACAAAATGAAACTGATTTGTCCAAATGTGCATTAGCATACCTAAAGCGACTAGGGTTGGGCGGTATTGGTGTTTTTCATACCGTGGTATGAGCTTGAGAAAATACCGCGGTATGCGGTATTCCCATTGTTTGGTGGGAAGCACCCCGACCATTTTTTAGTGCAAAAAAACGCGCCAGACACACTAGTCTGGCCTAGCATCATTCAAGTTTCGCATGCTTCCAATGACGTGATCCCAAATCAATCTTTAGTCTTATTTATACAACCGGCTCTCTCCATCTGCTTCTCTGTGTGTGAGTCTGTGTGCAGGCTGTGATAATAATAATTAAGTATATATAATAATATAAGTTCATTTCAGTGTCTACGTAAAGCAAAAATAATCCACTGTATTTTATTTCGTTAGATAACAGGGAAATGAAATAGTTTATTATACATTTATTTATCATAATCAATAACAATAACACAATATATAACACAATAACACACACTGCACACTCTTTCTTTGAGCTCTTCTATAATTCATTTCATTTCCCTGTTATCTAACGAAATAAAATACAATGGATAATTTTTGCTTTACGTAGACACTGAAACTATAATAAACTATAATTTTTATTATCGCAGCGTGCGCACAGACTCACACAGAAGCAGACGGAGGGCCGGTTCTATAAATAAGAGAATAACTTTACCAGAGACCAAAATAAACAATTACTTGTTTAGTTTTGAAATAAAAGTATCAAGTGTGTGTGTGTGTGTGTCTTTCTGTGAAACTGGCGCTGTGTTTTGCTGACGATTATTTTCGTGGCTTTGCCCTGAAGATGCCAATGCATAAAAAACGATCTAAAATGAATAAATAAATACATTCTCTCTGTGAGTTTCGTTTGATTTTAAAATATAATATAGCATTTGGAGTGTTTGTGTGTCTTTGTGAGTTTCTGAGATATTTCCCTCACTTTGCGCTGGAAACAGCAATGCATAAATAAATCTCAAACGATCTAAAATAAATAAATAAATAAATTTTCTCTGTGTTCTTCGTTTGATTTTAAAATATAATATAGTATTCTGAGTGTCTTTCTGTGAAACTGGCTTCCCTCACTTTGCCCTGCACAGTTTGTAATTAGTGTATCAATAGGACGCTAACTGTGAGGTAAGCGGGGTATTTTCCCACGACAAGAAATTTCGTTGCATCCGCGCTTCCAGTGGTGAGCTCACAACCGATTTGTTGATGGATGCATTTGTCAGATTAAATAGTTTTCATTTATAAATATTTCTTTTGTAGTCCTTCTGCCATCTTTCGTGTCTTCTGGGCAGATGTTCTGTACTTCAGTTTAATTTGTAAATCACTCAAGAAGAACATGATCTATGTTTAACATGGTTTATTTAAGTTTTCAACATCATTTTAATATTCGCTACATACTTTTCTACCACCAATCTAAAAAAACACACCTCCCCCGACTCAACATTTTTGGTGAAAAAGGATGATCACCAATTTTTTTTTTACTTGGCCTTAACTTTAATATGATCACCAGAGCAGAATTGCAGCGTGCGCGCAGATACACACACAGACACACAGGATTTTACCAGAGGCCGAAATAAACAATTACATGTTTAGTTTTTAAATAAAAGTATGGTGTGTGTGTGTTTCTGTGAAACTGGCGCTGTGTTTTGCTGACGTGTTAAGTCGCAGTTTTAATACTTCTTTTTGAAATGTGCCACATTACCTCACGTGATTAATACCGTCATAACTTTTAGATACCGTCACCATATTTAAATACCGCGGTACAACAAAATACCGTTATACAGTCCAAGCCTACAAGTGACTGTTTGTGGCGTGTGTGCAGCCTCTCTGTGCAAAGTGCGCTGAATAGTTTAACAATGCAGTGACACCATCTGCAGCAAGATGATGTTGTAGGTCTTTGGAGCTGGTCTGTGGGTTGACTATGACTGTTCTCACCATCCTTCACCTCTGCCTATCAGATTTTTCTTGGCCTGTCACTTTGGGCCTTAACTAGAATTGTGCCTGTGGTCTTCCATTTCCTCACCATGTTCCTCATGAGCGTTGATAACTTGGGTTATCCTTGTCCTCACTGGTCCGGATGACATGGCACCCCAGTGTTCCATAAAGAACTTCAAATTGTGACTCATCTGACCACAGAACAGTCTTCCATTTTGCCACACTCCATTTTAAAAGACCCCTGGCCCAGTGCAAACGTCTGAGCTTGTGGAGCTTGCTTAGAAATTACTTCCTCTTTGCACTGTAGAGTTTCAGCTGGCAACGGCGGATGGCACGGTGGATTGTGTGTTCACTGACAATGCTTTCTGGAAGTATTCCTGAGCCCATTCTCTTATTTCCTTGACAGTGGCATTCCTGGTTGAGGTGCAGTGACGTTTAAGGGCCCGGAGATCACGAGCATCCAGTAGAGTTTTACAGCCTTGACCCTTACGCACAGTGATTGTTCCAGATTCTCTGAATCTTTTGATGATGTTATGCACGGTTGATGATAACTTAAAAGTCTTTGCTATTTTACGCTGGGTAACACCATTCTGGTATTGCTGCACTATCTTTGGTGGAATTGGTGATCCTCTTACCATCTTGGCTTCTTCTCAAGGCTGAAAAGGGCTACAGGGCAATTGCAAAGCAGCTTGGTGAAAAAAGATCAACTCCATGCAAGATCTCACCTCGTGTTGTATCAATTATCCTAAGAAAGGTGAGGAATCAGCCCAGAACTACATGAGAGGAGCTGGTCAATGACCTGAAGAGAGCTGGCACCACCGTTTCCAAGGTTACTGTGGCTAATACATTAAAACATCATGGTTTAAAGTCATGCATGGCAAGGAAGGTTCCCCTGCTTAAATCAGCACACGTCCAGGACCGTCTTAAGTTTGCCCATGACCATTTGGATGATCCAGAGGAGTCATGGGAGAAAGTGCTGTGGTCAGGTGAGACCAAAATAGAACTTTTTGGTTTTAATTCCACTCGCCGTGCTTGGAGGACGAAGAATGATGAGTACCATCCCCAAAACACCATCCCTACTGTGAAGCATGGGGGTGGAAGCATCATGTTTTGGGAGTGTTTTTCTGCACATGGGACAGGACGACTGCACTGTATTAAGGAGAGAATGACCGGGGCCATGTATTGCGAGATTGAGGAACAACCTCCTTCCCTCAGTTAGAGCATTGAAGATGGGTCATGGCTGGGTCTTCCAACATGACAATGACCCAAAGTACACAGCCAGGATAACCATGGAGTGGCTCTGTAAGAAGCATATCAAGGTTCTTGAGGGGCCTAGCCAGTCTCCAGACCTAAACCCTATAGAAGATCTTTGGAGGGAGCTCAAACTCCGTGTTTCTCAGCGACAGCCCAGAAACCTGACTGATCTGGAGAAGATCTGTGTGGAGGAATGGGCCACAGTGTTCAGTGTTCAAATACTTATTTGCAGCAGTAACACACAAATAAATTATAAAAAAATCATACATTGTGATTTCCGGATTTTTTCTTTTAGCTTATGTCTCTCACAGTGGACATGCACCTAAGATGAAAATTTCAGACCCCTCCATGATTTCTAAGTGGGAGAACTTGCAAATTCGCAGGGTGTTCAAATACTTATTTTCCACACTGTATTTAAGTGAAATTACTGATCCGAACAACCAATGATTTATAAAGGAATATCATGAAAATTTTCAGGGTGCCCAAACTTTATCATACCACTGTAGTACCTGTCCTCCACACACCCAGTACTGGCAATCCATGGTTCTGGTTGACACAAAGTGTAGCAGTTCACCATTTTGGGACTTGTTGAGGCTAAAGATCCTTGGCCAAGAAAAGAGTAGCATTCTTCTGTAGGAATCTGATATCTAGAGCTGCTATGGATTGCAGTAACAATGAGGAGGTTCTCATTCTCTCTGATCTAATGAAATAATTATATTATGAATTCCAGCTCAGCCTACCTTTCATTCAGATTAGCACAGATATGGAGGATTGAGAAGGAATGTGTGTGTGGAGTCTAAGCAAAAGTAAGTAGTAGTAGCTGAAGTTTAGCAACAGTCAATGCAGGCAGACTGACTCTAAGCTAAACAAAACAGACCAGTGCCAAATCAAGACACAAATATAAAAACAAGCACTGAATTATAACTGCTCAGGCATAAATACTAGATATGTACTTAAACTGAGAACAATAAACCAAGCAAAACTAGAAAACGTTTGCCATCTAAAAACCATCTTTGAACCATCAACTCTTCTTAAAAGATAAGAACTGGCTGTGTATAAGGGTACCCAAGAAGGACTGGCACTCAAGAAGAAAATTACCAATAGACTGAAAACGGCCTTAAATCATGATATTACCACCACCACCATATTTGACAGGTAGGATGAGATTTTTATGTTGGAATGCAAAGTTTTCCTTTCTCCGAACACACCACTTATTTAAACCAAAACAAGATATATTTTCGTCTCATCCATCCACAATACATCTTTCTCCCTGCAACCCTGCCATGCTGGGTTCAGTGTTCATCCACACTGTTGTTCAGTGTTCTGATGGTGAATTCATGTTTCTGGGGTTCCTTTATGACCTGGCTTACTATTACACATCTTGCTCATGGCATGATCTTTTTGGTCAACCACTCCTGGGGAGATTACTATTAGTCTTAAATTTCCTCCTTGAACACAATCTGTCTGAACTGGATTGGTGGAGTCCAAATTCTTTAGAAAAGGTTTTGTTACCTTTTCCAGCCTGATGAGCATCAACAACTCTTCTTCTGCTTTGTTTGTGCCATGATACACTTCCACAAATTTGTTGTGAAGATCAGACTTCGCAAAATCCATGTGAACTAGATTAATTAAAATAGGGCACCACTCATACCCAACTGTCATCCCATGTATGATAATACCTGACCAAATTGGATCATTTTCCTCAATAAATACAAGAGGATGTCTAATGTTTTTGCTTCATTTGTTTGATTTGGTTCTCCTTATCTACTTTTAGGACATGTGTAACAATATGATTAAATTTAAGGTCAAATTTATGCAGAAATATTGAAAATTCAAAAGGGTTCACAAGGTTTCAAGCACCACTGTATTTTTTCTCCATGTGCTATGCAGCAAAATAAAATAACCTATTCAAGAAAGCAAAAAAATGAAGTGCTCAGTGATTTGTATTTAAAAAGCAACTAATGTGACTATTCATTCAGAAAAGGATTTCTACAAATCTTGCTTGCTGTGCCATGCCACAATGCTATTGTCTGTGTGAATGGGCAGCAGGTGTGAAGGGCAGCAGCCAGGGGCAGTCTGGCTGTTGTGCCTCACACTGGGCAAGGCAGTGTGAATGCTTGGCATGAATTTATGATTAATTCAACTAAAACTCCTGTAATACTTTTTTCATGTGAATTAACTGCTCTATCTAGGGGCCTCTGTTGAACTATTATTTGTGACCTTTTTATGAACCTGAATGCCAAGTATTCAAATCTTTTTGGGCCAGTCCTAACAGTGTGTGCATTTTCTTATATAAATAACAAAACCTACAATAATATTGCATTTAGCTGAATACTGGAGCTTGGCTTAAAAAAAAAGTGATGTACGGTGTACTGTGACACATTCCTCCTATAAACATCATTGAATGAATGAATGTTATATAGCGCCTTTCAAGATACCCAAGGACGCTTTACAATCGACACATTCCATTTACACACACTCAACCACACACACCGGGGAGAAGCGGCAGCAAGTCGCGCACAGTGTACTCTCAACCGGAAGCGACCGTCCACCTGGAGGACTGCATCGAGCACTAGGGGGATCAGATGTGCCAACCATATCTGGGCATACATACATACACACATTCATACACAGACATACACATTCATACGCACCAGGGCAATTTTTTTTTTATTTAATTCACCTGATCTCCATGTTTTTGGACTGTGGGAGGAAACCGGAGTCCCCGGAGGAAACCCACGCAGACACGCATGGGGAGAACATGGAAACTCTGCTCAGATGTGGACTCGAACCCAAGACCTCAGCGCTGAGAGGCAAACGTGCTAACCACTAATATTAATATTGCAAAATGTCACATTGCAATACTTCAGGAATGATATTTTTTACAATACACACAATTTCCCTCAATATGTATTAGTCTGAAATCAGCCAACATGTTAAAAACACTACCAGAAATTATAAAGTCAGTGATTTATATTCAACATTTTACATGCTGTGTTGCAATAAATCCAAAGAAACATTACTAATTAGTAAAATATACCTTTTGGAAGTGCTTTTAAGTACTGATATCCACAGTACTCTCAGAGAGCTATATTGTTACATATTGTGAGGTAAAGTTGCCACAATAACAAATATTGTCCTACTGTCCAGCTCTACACTAGGAATCATGTGTATCCTTTACAATATACTACATTGCTCTTTTCTAGGTGATCGGAAGGCAATCTATGTTCTTTTTCACATTTTAAGCAATTTTAGAAAATAAGTAATAAAATGAGGGAACTTGTTGCCATAATCTCATATACACATACCTCAATTTGAAAAGCTAGTTGTCTTTTCTCCTTCTCTTTGCGCTCCACAGTCCTAATGAGCTCCTCTTTTTCACTCGAGTCATCATTTTGGCAAAAACGCATACTTGTGTCCCTTTCCCGGTGTTTTCCTAACAAAAACACAGACACACAATGCGTTTTGGCTTGCTCTGCATCTCCCCTAGGTCAGGCAACAGTTAAGGAAAGCATAAAGTTAGAAACTGGCTTATTAGAAGGTGGCTTAAAACTACAGTTCTCTATGATGCAATGCTCTTTTATTAGTATTCAGAAAAAAATGAAATTATTCAGTAAAGTGTAAAGAAAAATACAGTGGCGATGTGGAGTAGCACTGTCGAGATGTTTACCATGACTGGAAACTGTTGGGGGTGGGGTGGGGAGGGACACAACTCACCATCCGTTATTTAGAAAAACCTACTGCGCAGGTGTACTTTGCCAGGCAAAAGGTCATTCTTACAAAACAATGTTTACCACTGTTAGCACCCCTTAATCAACCAAGTTTAAGTCCATAAACACAGTTGGCTGGATAACCCGGTACTTGATAGACTGACTGTTCCATCTTTAGCAAGCTGAATATTCTCTTCAATTACTAGAATTTCTACAACTCAAACTGATTTTGTCACTGAAAGGAACTAGTGAACAAAACAATGAACAAGAAACAGTGCACCCAAGACAAACTAAACATGAATGTCATCAGCTCAAACGTTATCAGCATTTCAAACCAAACACCAGTAGTCTTTACAAATAGTGCAAATGTTTTTTGAAGATACATGTGCAAGCTCAAAGTTTTTTTGCAGCCAAAAGCATTCTGACGTGGGTCATTATTGAAAACGTACACACTCAAAAAGGGGTGTTTTTGCAAACAAGGATGTGCACACAAAGCAAGTGATTCTTCAACCATATGCAACTGGAGCTGATTTTTGCATATTATTACGCTATATTAAATAATATGGATAGAACTTTACCTTTTGTGGTTGATGGACATAAAAAACTTAAATACAGTAGGTCTTCTTGTTGGATAAGATGGACTAACATTCACTTCCCATAGGAATTGATTGGACTCAAACGGTGCCCATAACCCTGTTAACAGTTTACTGGTCATCTCCCTGGGTCACTTTTGGTAGGTACTCACCACTGCACCCTGGGAACACCAACAAGACCTGTTTTTGTGGGATGATCCCACTCATTTAGTGTTGTTTAACTATTACAATCTGGCTGTTGCAAAACCTGTTCAGATCCTAATGCTTGCTGATTGTTCCTATGTGCAATACATTTTAACACTAATTTTAATGGTGCAGCTGAT
The DNA here is from genome assembly GCA_036984385.1 of Crenuchus spilurus. Taxonomy (NCBI): domain Eukaryota; kingdom Metazoa; phylum Chordata; class Actinopteri; order Characiformes; family Crenuchidae; genus Crenuchus; species Crenuchus spilurus. The sequence goes on along the minus strand of BRDA01012225.1, from coordinate 11,676 downwards.
AAGACCATTGATAATCCATAATTTACAAATAAATTATTTAAAAATCCTACAATGTGATTTCCTGGATTTTTTTCCCCCATTTTGTATCTCATAGCTGAAGTGTACCTATGATGAAAATTACATCTCATCTTACAAAATTCTCATCTTTCTAAGTAGGAGAACTTGCACAATCAGTGGCTGACTAAATACTTTTTTGCCCCACTGTAATAAATAGCAATACTGGTAGGACCAAGAACCAGTACCACATGACAAAGCAATTCCTTTATCCAGAAGCTCTCCAGATCCTTCACATTCCAAGGTCAGTGCTTGTAGACCCTCTTCCATTTCATCCTGCAGATTTTCTATGGGATTTAGGTCAGGGGGACAAAACTGATTCTGCAGTCATTGAAGCATGTACAGTACTGATAAAATTTTTAGAACATCTACACTTTTCTATTAATTTATGAAGCTATTTATTTGCTGTTTAAGATGATGTAGTACAGCAAACAACCCGAAATGTTACAAAGGTAAGGCTATCTTTATGTTACAAAGGTAAGGCTCTCTCACCTCATATTTATAGCCGAGTAAAAAAGGAAGTCCGGGTTGTCCAGTGTTTGCAATCAGTCAGCTGAACTTAAAAAAACAAGTTCAAATATAAAGCCATATTTTAGTTGGATTTTACTTCAATTCTATTTCGAAAAAGAAAAATATTCCATTATGTGATTATGTTTTTATTCTTTCAATCATTGTACTTGAAATAAAGGTTAGATTACTACTAATGAAGAATCAAATGGAAAAGCAATTAAATGTTTTTATAGCCCATTGTGTTCCTGTTTACTGGCTGTATTTGTAAAGGGAAGTGTAATTTTGTTATTTGTGTCACAGAACTGCTTTAGTGATTCATACTGGTCTTACTCAGTTTACTTATGAGCCAGAGGAAATATATACATAACTCCATCATCATTAAAGTGTCATGTTAACACCACAGTGATTCATAAAGATCTTATATCAATACATGACATGCTCAGTTTCCCTAAGGGTTACAGAAAATACACAATTACTTAAGTTAGGGCTGGGTGATATGGACCAAAAATAATATCTTGATATTTTTAGCTGAATATCGATATATGATATATATTGCGATATTTTTTCTTCCCATAAGGTAATGAGGTCACTTCTGAGTCAAAGTTATATGTCCCAAATGTCACACAGACACTTTTATTACCATTCAGCCATGTACATGAGAAATTGCTCAAAAATAAACTAAACTATTGGCATATAGTAAATAATAATGCTCCTCAAATAAAATGTTCTTTTCCTCCATAACAAGACTCACAGCTGTGGTATTAAAATGTAAACAGAAAACATACAGAGCAAAAATAGCTAAAGGCTGACTTGTTCTTTAAAAAGTCAGTTTCCAGTGAATGTCCTGCTGGACAATTTGGCAAGATGGGCGACGAGACTCTCTAACTTCAGTATATTTTTGGCAGATCTTCTCATAACATGTTCATAATTTAACAGAACAAGTAATTCCAACTAGATTACTTGTATCTTCGGTCAATGGTTTTTACCAGTCTTGTTCCACAGGTGAGATGGGGATCATTACTTTAGAGATATGACGGCACTGTTTTAGTAATGTCACCCCACTTCTCACTTTTTCTCATATAAAGCACATCACAGGTCTGGGCTGCATCACACACACACTTACTGCTCTTTATGACGCAGTTGTAAATGGTGGAAAAGATTAGTGGGTGCTCGAACCTATTGTCCGGACTTGAATACATTACTCTGCTGCTCATTTGACACTCTGAATCCAAAACATCTCCACATAATTTAGCCAATGTTTTTCTTTTTACTTAACTGTTCTGTGATTGCTTCTTTCATGTCTCTGTTTCCATGCCATCACTACCTGCCAGGGTTGCCAGGTCCAACAAAAATATCCAGCCCAAAGTCAGTCTAAATCCCACTTAACCCACTTAAACTAGCCTAAAATACAAACCGGATTCCAGAAAAGTTGGGACACTAAACAAATTGTGAATAAAAACTGAATGCAATGATGTGGAGGTGCCAGCATCTAATATTTTATTCAGAATAGAACAAAAATCACAGATCAAAAGTTTAAACTGAGAGAATGTATCATTTTAAGGGAAAAATATGTTGTTTCAAAATTTCATGTCGTCAACAAATCCCAAAAAAGTTGGGACAAGGCCATTTTTACCACTGTGTGGCATCCCCCCTTCTTCTTACAACACTCAACAGACGTCTGGGGACAGAGGAGACCAGTTTCTCAAGTTTAGAAATAGGAATGCTCTCCCATTCATGTCTAATACAGGCCTCTAACTGTTCAATCGCCTTGGGCCTTCTTTTTCGCTCTGTTCTCTATAGGTGAAAGATCTGGACTCAGGCTGGCCATTTCAGTACCCGGATCCTTCTCCTACGTAGCCATTATGTTGTGATTGCTGCAGAATGTGGTCTGGCATTATCTTGTTGAAAAATGCAGGGTATTCCCTGAAAGAGATGACGTCTAGATGGGAGCATATGTTGTTCTAGAACCTGAACATAGTTCTCTGCATTAATGGTGCCTTTCCAGACATGCAAGCTGCCCATGCCACATGCACTCATGCAACCCCATACCATCAGTGATGCAGGCTTCTGGGCGGAACGATGATAACAACTTGGGTTATCCTTGTCCTCTCTGGTCTGGATGACATGGCGTCCCAGTGTTCCATAAAGAACTTCAAATCGTGACTCATCTGACCACAGAACAGTCTTCCATTTTGCCACACTCCATTTTAAAAGAGCCCTGGCCCAGTGCAAACATCTGAGCTTGTGGAGCTTGCTTAGAAATGGCTTCCTCTTTGGACTGTAGAGTTTCAGCTGGCAACGGCAGATGGCACGGTGGACTGTGTTCACTGACAATGCTTTCTGGAAGTATTCCTGAGCCCATTCTGTTATTTCCTTGACAGTGGCATTCCTGTTTGAGGTGCAGTGACGTTTACGGGCCCGGAGATCACGAGCATCCAGTAGAGTTTTACGGCCTTGACCCTTACGCACAGCGATTGTTCCAGATTCTCTGAATCTTTTGATGATGTTATGCACTGTTGATAATGATAACTTAAAAGTCTTTGCTATTTTACACTGGGTATCACCATTCTGGTATTTCTGTGCAACAATGGTGGAATTGGTGATCCTCTTACCATCTTGGCTTCAGAGAGACACTGACACTCTGAGAATCTCTTTTTATACCCAGTCATGTTGTCAATTGACCTAATTAGTGTTAATTGGTCTTCCAGCTGTTTGTTATATGCTCAATTTCCTTTTTCCAGCCACTTATTGCTACTTGTCCCAACTTTTTTGGGATTTGTTGACACTGTGAAATTTTGAATCAACATATTTCTCCTTTAAAATGTTACATTTACTCAGATTAAACTTTTGATTTGTCATCTATGTTCTATTAAGAATAAAATATTGACATTTGCCATCTCCACATCATTGCATTCAGTTTTTATTCACAATTTGTATAGCGTCCCAACTTTTTTGGAATCCGGTTTGTATATGTCTGTCACACATTTGAAGCAAATGGCAAAACAACTATGAGTGTATGACTTAGTATTTTGTTTATAAGGAATTTATCAGTCCATCAAACTTTTTTCTTTTTCCCAGTCCTTGCAATACCGCCTCCTGTATTTCTCCATTTACCTGGCATATTTATATTTACCTAGCTAGTGACCGTTTTCTTTTCTCCTCTCTTTCTCTCTCTCTCTCTCTCTCTCTCTCTCTCTCTCTCTCTCTCTCTCTCTCTCTCTCTCTCTCTCTCTCTCTCTCTCTCTTTATAGTGTTATGTTCTCTTCGTTGTTATTGTTGTATCCAAACTTCATTAGTGTCGACTTATACACGTCCGCCCGCCATGTTGAAGTAACATCCTAGGCAACACCCACTTTTTATTGTTTTTTGGCAGCCGCAGTAATTTTTAAAAGTAGCCCAAAAATACGCACCCCGCCACCCTTGAATTTTCACCCGCGACTGGTTTTCCAAACAAGCCCAATTTGGCGTGAAAACTGCGAACCTGGCAACTCTACTGCCTGCCTCACGTGTGAAGCAGTGTTGGAGAGGGGAGTTTTTGCGACAGAGAAAGGAGAGGCGGTGTGAAGTTGTGCAGAGGCAAAATGGCTGATCTACAAGTGTAATTACGACACAACAAACTATACCGATATAAACGATATTGTCTCATATCTCGTATAAAATATATCGATATTTCTTAAAGGCACAGTATATAGTTTGCAGCAACATCTAGTGGTTTAGTTTCCATATTGCAAAAAACGGAAAACTCTTTCCACAGCCACCCCCCCTTCCAAACAAGGAGGAGTCTCTACGGTGGCCGTAAGTAGTCATATATGTTTGATACTCCCGAACGTGATGTCTAATAGCAGCTTTAGAGCTAGTGATATGTCAAGTGGTAAGATTAATTTTAATTAGACATTTATGAAATGTAATATGTAAAATGATCATAACTACAATGCAGACGAAACATATTTTCTGCACTTCAGTAGTGCTATTGTAAACGTTAGCTGTTTTCTGTACAAACACAAGACAATGTAACACAGTAAACGCATCAAACTGCTTCACTGTAGACAGATAATGCAGGCAGGATACACATTTTTCTCTAGTCAAGGTAAGCTTGCCATGCTCTGAAGAAGTCACTTCAGCTGATACGTAAGCTTCTAATAAAGTTATGTATTTTTAAACCCTAAGAGCCATAATGTCAGCTCTCTCTGTGTGTTAGCTTTGCTAAATCTAACAGTTCACACAAGCTAAGCTCATATAAGCTAAGCTCGCGAACTAGCTCGCAGCTACGAATCTCCCGTTCCACCTTAAATGCTGCAGTAGCATCCAAGCTGTAGCATTCAGCAGCGATGCGCTACAACACGTGTCAAACTCCAGTCCTGGAGGGCCGGATTCCTGCAGAGTTTTGTGAACTTCCTGATCAAACACACCTGATTCAGCTCAGCAGGTAATGAGCAGGTTTAATTGTAGGGTCCGACCAGAGAAATCACCAAACTCAGCAGGACCATACATTTAAAGACCACAGCTAAACTGGAAAAATTACCAACAAAAATGTAAACACACTAAATTACTGTTCAAAATGCACATAAACTTAAGTAACCAACTATGCATTGCCTCCTACCTTGTCTTAGGCCCAGGCTTGAAGGTTCCGTCTCCCTGAGCTCTATTAGACCCCTGCATTGGAGGAGAAGCGAGATCTCCCTTTGCAGTGCTGCACGCTCTCTCTCTGACCTTAATAGCTGCATTTGCATGTCTTCTGTCTATTGTCAAAGGTTAAACACACATACACCCCAAATAAGACAACTAAAATCTGACAAATATGAATGAAATATATACTAAAATGTGAAGACCAACACATTTGACATAAAATAGAGAAGCCTTCAAATTATGCTGGCAACAGAGATTTAAGTACTGTTGAGGAAGAATGACATCTGTCAAATCCACATCTTTGGATGCCCTTATTATTACTGTTTTTTTAATTACAAGAAAGGAAGACTGAAATAGTCATGCTTGTACACAAGAGTCCTTTGTGCAGTTCTCACTGGAACCAAGGTCAATGGCCATTCTTTATACAACCTGCCATTAAAAACCTAGGCAAGACATTTGATTTAATTGTGGTAAATAAATGCAGTAGTAAAATCCAGCTTCTTCCAATTCAGACTATCACCAAAATTAAGACATTTTTATTATTTTGAGAATATTGTCAGCAACTTCTAAAGTTGTATCATCTAATCCAGTGGTCCCCAAACTACGGCCCGCCTCCACATTTGGTCCGGCCCCCTATAGTCTGCGCACAGCGACGTGCTGTATTACACAGGGGTCCGATGGTTGAGCCGGGGCAGAGTTTTGAGGCGTTTTTATGAGCTGCTACCCGAAATTAATGCATTTCTTCATTCAAAAGACAAAACGGTCCCAGAGCTGATGGACCCAGAGTGGAAATGGCACCTGGCATTTTTAACAGACGTGACAGAAATGCTGAACAGCCTTAACTTACAGCTACAAGGCCAGCGGAAACTCATTTGCGACATGTATTCCCACATAAAAGCATTTGAGGTGAAACTAGCGCTGCTTTTGGAACAAGTGAAAAAGCACAACTTCATCCATCTCTCTGGTACCCAAAACCTCTCTGCAGAGAACCCAGCGGTGCCGTTCCCAACTGAAAAGTGTGTGGAAGCACTGGAAATGCTGAAGGCGGAGTTCAGTGTGCGATTCCATGAACTACATGTCAATGCAAAAGAAATACGTCTTTTCCAGAACCCCTTTGTTGCCGACATCGATGAAGCCCAGCCGCCTTATCAGTTTGAGTTGGTCGAGTTACAGAACTGTGATGTTCTGAAAGACGCGTTCAAGTTCAACAGTCTTATTGACTTCTATGACGGCCTCTGAAACGACACGTACCCTAACATAAAAAACACGCAATGAAGATGTCCACACTTTTTGGCAGCACGTATATCTGCGTGCAAACCTTTTCTCACATGAAACTCCTGAAAACTCAGATGAGATCAAGATTGACAGATGAACATCTGCATCAGTGTTTGAGACTGACTGTGAGAATGGAACCTGACATTCACCTTCTCACCAGCCAGATGCAGGCCCACAGTTCACACTGATGAACATACATAGGTAAGCTCACTTTTCTGACTTGAATGAGTCATTCCGAGTATAAACAAATATGATCATCATAAAATCTACTGGGATAAAATCCATCCCCACTACCATACTGGTAGTAAAATGTACTGTGCTGTAGGTGCTGTATCACTGAGTTTGGTTTCTCAGCCTGCTTGCTTCGTGGTTTCTACAAGCCTTCTGGAATCTACAAAAGGATTATAAGGAAGGAACACAAGAACTTTGAGAGACTGCTCATATGAGTCATTTAAGGAGGAGATTCTGCTCTGACAACTTTACCTATTAAGATGTGCACAGCACAACAGAAAGTTAATGTTCCACAGACTTTTTTTCTGTGAAGAACCTGGAGAGGGTTGTTTGGTTATTATTTCATAAATAGTGTTATTTATTTCATTAATAGTGTTATTTAGTTTGTTAATACACAGTAAATCTGCCAGTGTTAAATCAACACTATTAGAGTTAAATTAACACTGAGAGTGTTGCATTTTGACACCCTCAGTGTTAATTTAACTCTAATAGTGTTGATTTAACACTGGCAGATTTACTGTGTAGTGTTATTATTTATTTCCTGATTTTTTTTTCTGTGAAGATCCCGGAAAGGGTTATTAATGTTTGGTTATGTGTCGCTTTCTGAAAACAATAAATGTTTATGTTGAGGCACCCCTGCGATTGTGATTGACCCCGGCCCCCCATCACAGAAGGGACAAGTTATTTGGCCCTCACAGGAAAAAGTTTGGGGACCCCTGATCTAATCCGTCCTGACCAACTGCATTACTGTGTGGTATGGCAGTACTACTGCAAAGGACCACAAATGCCTGCAGAGTGTGGTAAAGACTGCCACAAAAATCATGGGAATTAAATAACCCTCTCTGCAGAGCGTCTACCAATGCAGAGTCCACAAAAGAGCTGCCTCCATCAACAAAGACCCCACCTACCCCCAACACGGAATATTCACACTCCTACTTTCAGGCCAGAGGTACAGAAGTGTGAAATGCAAAACAACCAGGTTAAAGAACTCTTTCTTCCCCACGGCCATTAGACTCTTGAACAGCTGAGCTGATGACTACCTCATAGACTCTAAAAGCATTCTTGCACTAAACTTCTCACACCTCTCAATTGCACTATATTACGGACTGTTGCAAAAGTAGCTCACTACTGCACAATGCACAATATAAATAGCTCCACTGCACGATATGTATATAGTGTGTGTTTTTTCTGGTTTTCTCTTAGAGCTTATCTATATATACTCACTCACTACTTAATTCTTGCACTATGACATCCAGTGTGGACAGTAAAGTAGAAATTTAATTGTACAGGAAAACATGTTTCTTTACTGTGCGTATGACAATAAAGCTTTGAATCTTGTCTTACAAAATTCTCTGGCATTTCTACCTGTCATTTTTAGGATACATTTTAAAATGTTATTGTTGGTCTATAAATCCTTAAATGGGACAGCCCATTCGCTTTAGCACTATTGAAGTCTAGGCTTAAAGCTCACTTTTACTCTAAGGGTTTTTTATTGTTTACATGTCTTTGCTGATATTTTATTATATGTACAGCACCTTGGTCAACTTATATTAATGTGCTTAATAAGTTAAGTTAACATGCTGGAGACTAAATTTCGTGACAAGAAATTACAATAAATAGATAATTACTGTTTATTAATTAAAAAACATGCAATGCTATTTTTGCCAGTTACCAGACAAACCCACACTAAAGTAGAGAAAGTTTCACCTGTTGTAGAAGAGCACCTCGTCCACCATCTGAGTGGTCCAGTTGTCTCCTTGCCCTCTCCAATTCCTCTTCCAGCTGGAGAGATTATGATCATTACATCAGCAAAGCAACGGACTAAAAACCAGCTATTACACATGCACTTTGCCTATGTTTAAATAAGTCTTGAAGCACCGTACTGTTCTAAGACAGAGCAGCATTACATTTTGTTTATTTACTTTTTTCTCAGACACACGACCACTAACATATGGCAATTTGTTTATTTCTCCTGCACTCTTTGAAAACACTTACTTCTGACAACATACCTTGCATTTCTCACTTTCAGATCTTAATAATCTATTTCTGTAGTTCTCTTCACTGCTCAGAGTCTGAGCATCACACCTTTTCAAGGCCTGTCAAAAAACAGAAAAGAGTGGCAGAAACATTTAAGTGTCTGCATACAAAAAAACCTTATACAGGAAAGTGATGGGATCAATAAACTGTCAAAAGGATGTGTATTGCTGACTTTCAGAACTGAAACAACTTGAGAAAGGAACTAGTGCATCTCCAAAAATTAGAATATTGAGAAAAGGTGTGTTTCTGTTTTGTAATTAATTTATTAAAAAAGGTAAACTATCAGTTTATTTTCATTACATGTAAAATTACATTTCAACTTTTTTGTTTTAATGTTGATCAGTATAGCTTACAGTTCATGAAAATCAGAAATCAAGTATTCATCAATCATTGGAATATTACTTAAGATCAAACAGAAAACAATGTACAATACAAAAGGTTCGGCTTCTGACAAGTATGTTCATGCACTCAATATATGCTTGGGGCTGCATCAGTGCAGTGTGGCAATTAAGAGTGTGGAGATGTTGCTGAAGCCAGGTTGCTTTGACAGTGGCCTTCAGGTTGTCCGATTTGCAGAATCGGATGTTTCTCATCTTCCTCTTGACAATTCCCCATAGATTAAGGTCCAGAAACTTAGTTGGTCACTCAAACACAGTAATATAAAGGTCAGCAACCCATTTAGTGTAGCTTTGTGGTTTAGACCACTTTCCTGAAAAAGGAAAGTGATGTTTTGATATATTACAGTGGACCAACTTTTTTTTTCTTTTTTTTTGGTGGTGCAGTCTGACGAAGCCAAAGACAAATTTCCAGGAATGAACAATAAAAGTATCTAATCTAATCTAACCCCAGCAGATGTCATGGCAGCCCAAACCATCATAGACTGCAGAAACTTCACATTGGACTTCAAACACTCTGGATCCTTACTTTGGATCGCACTCGCTGTTTCTGTTCTTTCTGTATCTAAATAACTATTTTTATCATTAACGTTCACAGAAAATAACAGAACATCTAATAAAGCACTAGTTGTGTTATATTTAACAAACGGAAGTATTATTATTAGAACATTGTTAAAACAAAATACACAACCGAGATTCTGCTACAGCTCCTAACATCATCTCGTGTTATTGGTCTAAATTCAGTGTTTCACATCTTTTCAGAAGAAATAATGATATTGTACACTATCTTAATGTTCTCTGACCCAGAGTGGAGTTATAAACAAATCAAGTGTGCTTATACAGAAGGTGTCAAACACCAGTCCTGGAGGCCGGATTCCTGCAGAGTTTGGTAATTTTCCTTATCAAACACACCTGATTCAGCTCAGCAGGTAATGAGCAGGTTTAATTGTAGTGTCAGAGCAGAGAAATCACCAAGCTCTGCAGAAATCCGGCCCTCCAGGACTGGATTTGGACACCCCTGGTGTACAGAGTTGGGTTACACACCATATATACCATCATATTATAGTGACAACCTGACCAGAGAGACCTGCACTGCAAAAACAGCAAGCTGAATAATCACAGTTCATATTTAGAGGCAATGTTTAAGCTTTGCTTGATCAAATATCTTAGAATATCAAAAATGCTGCATATTTTGCTGTAATTAAATGAAAAATAAGCTGCTTCTTGCAGGTTTTTGATGTGCTGCTGGCTGACCAGTGTTCAAAACAATATGTTTTGCTTGTTTAAGTGTCCTGTTTCTCTATGCTGTTAGTATTAATTGATTTACCTGTAGGCTGCACACAGGATTATGTTTAAGTGTGGTGTAAAACCCCACATATGTCAAATGACTAGCTGTGTAGATGTTACCCTCAAAAGCATTTTACTGTAGCTTATTTATAGGAATTTTCGGGGGGGGAGAATGATTTCAGCAATGCTAACATAACATTTGCCAAAATTACACTTCTCTCTTATCTTTGGTCCATAAGACCTGATAAACATGAAACTGATTTTGGTGTCTTGTCTAGGTGTGTAGAAGTTACCATTAAAAGCATTTTATTGTAGCTTCTTCATAGGGGATTTTCTGGGGGGAGTACCCGCACGGACTAGTGCAAACAGCGCCGGTAACGTTAACTAAACTAATCCTCAGGATTCACAGACAGGTGACGGTACCAAACTAAAGCAACAGTCCAAAGAAAAGTTTCAGGCCATTTGGCCAAGAATATATCCTTGGCTCAAAATTAAAAGCGGTAAAATTAGCTGCTCGGTTTGTAAAATGTTCATTGACTTTAAGTCGCCACTCGGCTAGCGTTTCTCATACAGCAGCACTGAACAGAAAGCGCGAGGCTGATTTGGCTAAAAATGCATATATAGTTCAGCTAAAATCTTAAGTTGAAGCACAACAACAAAACTCTCAAAAGGACAAGGTAAGACCTGTAGTTAAGTCCACCAGTAGTATCCCCCCAAAAATGTAGAAACCCCCCTTATGTGACATATTTAAGGGGGGAATTCCCACCCATTTTGAAAAATGAATTTCAGGCCCTGAATATGTTTTGACTCAGCACGCTGTAAACTTTGTAAAGCCTTTTTGTAAAGCCTCTTTATGGAGGGTATTGTTGAGCTGGACAAATGAAGTCAACAGTCATATTTACGATTGTGTTTGCTTGTGCTAAACAAGTACAAGACATACACAGTATTTATACCATTTGAAAAGTAATTTACTCAACCTTGAAATGAAATATTCAAATAATGAGATAGTTGAGATTTTAATGAGCTATAAGCCATACTGATCAAAAGTAAAATAAAAAGGCTTGTAATGTCACTTTACATGCAATATAAAACATGACCTTGCATACCTTTATGAATAAAATTAAGAACAAAAAGTAATAATTCAAATAATTCTATTTTTTTCATGCACTACAGTCAAGTTTTGAGAATGACACAAATATTATATTTTCACATGATCTGCTGCCCTCTGGTTTTTATGTGTGTTTGTCAGATGTTTTTATCA
>BRDA01012223.1:76182-91522 GCA_036984385.1 Crenuchus spilurus | reverse complement strand
ATATATCCCTTTTGTCAGCACCCCCTCTCCCAGCCAGGAATAAACTTCAAAAATAGTGAGACAGGCCATTGATTACAAATACTCGCTGTCAGGGGATGGGGAGGTGGAGGGCATGGGTGGTTATGCACCTGGGGCACCTACACGCTGACCCTAAATATGTTTAGGACTACAAATTAACTTAATGAAATAAGTTCATAACTTTAATACTTTGCCTAGACCCACATTACATAAATCAACTTTGTTCTGTATTGTTTAATGATATAATATTACTTGTAAATGTAATGTGATCACATGCCAGCATGGAACAGTGTTCAGCCATAGCTAATGTCATGGTTGATTCAGCCTTTTTTACAGGCTTTTTTTAGTGGATTTTTTTTACTCATTAATGGCAGCTTGGTTTGGGTGCAACTATTGTAAGGCTTTATCTTTTGAGTATGTTTTTGAGTTGCCATGTGTTCTAATCTAATCTAAAAGTTAAAAGGGGTGGATGTGGATGGGGATGGTGCGCGTGTTTATGTAGATCTCGTCCCGGGTGGGTGGTTGCGCGTGTGAAGATGTGTATTATTTCATAGGTGCAGAAGAAAAAGAAGAAGAAGAAGAAGAAGAAGAAGAAGAAGAAAAATAAGAAAAAGAAGAACCTTAGAATAATATACATGGATTAACAATATAGTTGATTTACAATGCCCGTCAATAATAATAATAATAATAATAATAATAATAATAATAATAATAATAATAATAATAATAATTATTATTATTATTATTATTATCTGCGCAATGTCTGCGTAACTACAGCGCACGCTTGATGTTCTCCGACTCCTGCCCCGCCCACTGACAGACGTTGCTAGTGTTTCCTGAGGTTGTTAGCTCTGCGCTGAAACTGAAACACTATCTGCTGAACTGTCCGGGCTGTGTAAGTACCAGATTCAACTTAATGTGTCTTTATGATTTATTTTGGAAATTGGTCGTTTATAGTATGTTTTGAACTAGACTGTTCTGTGTGTTTTCAGTCCTGTTTTTAACCGTTTTGCCTGTAAGACACTATAGATCGAGTAATCTCTGTTTAACACGTTTATGTGACTCCGCTGTATTAAAGGCAGCTGGTTTAAATGGTCCAGTAGACGGGTTACAATCGAAGCCTAGCTTAGTTTACCCATATCGTAAGCTATACGATGTTTATAGAGTTAGTGAAGGCCTGTGGCTCCGTTTGCCAGTGTAAGACAGGCTACGTGGGCGGTTTCCATTCTGTAAGACCCTCCTTCATGAATTAACGCTTGTCAGACCTGTGTGGCTTGTTTTTTTATTGCTATACCACGTATTAAAGAGTCTCTAATAGCATTACAGATTATTTAGCTACACAGTTCCTATAAGAATGTTATAATAGCAACTGCTGTACTATCCAAGATACTACACTAATAACAAATACTAATAACCAATAACTAATACCTGAAAGTATTACTATAGAGGATTTATTGTAATGGCACTTTAGAAATTGGTTTTTAGTTTTAATTTGTTCATATTAATATAGATCTTAGTTTTATAAATCTTTTATAAATATTCCAAAAGCAGTTATTATAGTATGTAGTACCCATTATAAAATTTCACCAACATATTTTGAAATTCTGTTTTTAATGAATGGTGGCTTTTTTCATAGGTACATAGGTCACATACTCAGCCAGCAGTATTGTTTGTTCACCTCCTGCTTGACAGCACACATTTATGACCCTTGTGCAAGTGCTGTCAGTGACAGTAATCATGCTTGTTCAAGGAAAGAAGGACGCTATTGATAAGAATGCTTCTCTATTCAAATACATCACTTCAGGTGTCTGTGACTACAATATGTAAAGAATCCAAAAGCTGTCATTTGACATGTTGGCTATTTTCTGATGCAATTAACTTGCTCTAAATTGCTATAATGTATATATCCATTTGTTTTTCAAGTGTTAACCAAGAACACAAAAGCAGCAGATATTGCATAATTGTATTATTTGATAAAGTTGTAAATAGATCTTGATATTGATATGTATAAAGGTTGAACAATAGTCTAACTAAGCTGGGTATGTATGGGGGTGGGGTAATAATGCAACAAGGCCTGAAATGGGAAAAAACTTGACCATAAAAGACAATGGCACATTTTATATGTGCAATACATTCAGATAACCTGAGGTGATTCCTTTGCATATTTTTTAAATTATGCTGCTGGTTCATTACAGATTCTCAAACTGTTTAATTAACAATTAAGCAAAATATATCAATGGCACTCTCACATAGTAAGAAGCTGTGGATAGTTCTCATGAGCTTCATGGGATTGTATTTTTAAATAAGTTCCAGGGAATCCTCTTTTTGTACCTAGATTGAAAGTGGCTCTATGACAGAAGCACTGGGACTGAGATAAATAAACACTGAACCTCAATGCATGATGATCATTTCCAGTTTTTATTTTTATTTTTTTGAATTGTTAAATAAATATTAGGGCAATTGACATGTTTGTATGCTTTCAAATCTGACACACCAGGTACTGAACTTTTTGATTGATAGATAGATAAATGGCCAATGTGTAGGAAGTTTTGCTTACATACTACCAATGGCCTGTATGTATCAAACATCTCAAAACACTTATCAAAGCATGGTTTTGTTATAATGTATTTTAAATTAAATATTAGTAATTATGTAATATACATGCATCGTTATACATATACATACAGTATATGTATACATATATTATTGTCTTGTCATTTTTCTAACCTTTCTTTTAAATACAAATAATTAAATAGTCAATAACACTCATGTTATTAAACTTATTGATGTCAAACCAACATATTAATATGCAGACATTCATTCCTGATTAACTACAATACTTATTTTGGGAAATAGTTTAGTTACAAATTTTATAAAGGTGTATATAATAGAAAAATCATATTCAGTATTAGGCCAAAAAATGTTCCTTTCAGTGCAGCACTAGCAGTTGTAGCTGGTGTTGCATAAACAAGCATAAGCTGATCCCAGATCAGCATTCACTTAAGACTTTTGATAACTATGAGCCAGTGTTTTTTATAATGAAACATTCTTTTCAGTTGTTACAGACTAATTCACTGTGGTTTGAGTGAGTGTGCAGCCCTCAAAAGGGAACTGTGGTCACTGCGGGCCTATCTATAGAACTCAGATGACTTGTAAATGACTTTTAACCAGAGGTGGAAGTAAGTTCCTCATGTGCAAGTCACAAGCAAGTCTCAAGTCATTGCCTTCAAGTCTTAAGCAAGTCCCAAGTCACTGTGGTGAGAACCAATCAAGTCAAGTCGAGTCCCTCCTATAAGTCAAGCAAGTCACAAGTCAAGTCATACAAATATGGTCTGATCTACCCCAATTTACAAATTTAAATCAATCTAGACGGTCATATACAAATTGAGTTTTATTTCAACATAAACTAAACCTAATAAACATCAAATATACCTCAAACATACAATTACATAACTTACTTAATGGCTTACTTCCCCCATCAAGAGGGTCACGCCATTTCTCCATAACCTATTAATGCATCTCTCAAAGGTGCTTCTTAATGAATATTTCTGAGCACAAAAAAGTATTGCATCATCAACTGAGTAGTAGATAAAATAAAAATAAGTATATAAAAATAAATAAAAAACATATTGCCTGAAATGTAAACCTCTTACCTATAAAACAATGTCTGAAATGTTATTACAAACATTACAAAACATTACATCAAACCATGAAAACATTCACATAATGTTTTAGTACAGTATGCCACATACTATTCATGATATTTTGTCCAGTTCATATCCACACTAGCAAACATCTCTGCTACAACATTAAAGAAATATTTAACTTTAGCATAACTTTCAAATTTTAGCAATCTTATCTTTACATACAGTATGCTAGATGTCAAGGTTGCTAGACAGTGTAGATATGAACAGAACAAAATAACAACAATAGCATGTGGCATACATAAACCATGTGTTTTTTATTTTATTATTACTATTATTATTATTTTTTTTTTTTAATTTTGTATACATTTTGTGTGTTTGTTATTTTGTATACATTTGGTCTGGTTAGGTTTGTTTTCACACTGCATTTTTGCGAGCGCTCAAAGGACTTTTATTATGACACACCCATGTATTGTCGTCATCACTAACGTGTTGTGCGTCTTCCTACACTCGACACTGACTGGTTTGTAGAAGAAATATTTAAAAAATTTATAGATATTTAAAAAATCTAGTCTTTTCAAGTCATCTGTCTCAAGTCTAAGTCAAGTCATAAAGACCAAGTCAAAGTCAAGTCGAGTCGTTCACCAGCGTTAGTCAAGCAAGTCTCGAGTCATCAAAATTGCGAGTCAAGTCATGAGACTCGAGTCCCCCACCTCTGCTTTTAACCCCTTAAATGTTTCAGACTTCCATTCATCACTACTGTAATTTAAGAATAACTATTGTTTGCATTACTTTCCATGTGACTACTGAATAATAAACTTTTGGATTAAATAATAATAATAATAATAATAATAATAATAATAAATAAAGTAAATAGCAGTCTTTATATAAGAAGAATACGCTCATACAGAAGTAATGATTAATGCTACATGGATAGAAACATCCACTAAATGTATGAACATCCACTTATTATCTAGTTTCATTTGTAGTAGCAGTTTAGAAAATGGAAAATCCATCCAAATATATGCTATGGCACGAATACTAAATTCTTGTTTCTTCCATTACATTTCTGTTATTTTTGTGGTTTTTCTTCATTAGTGTTTATTATGTGCCAGTTATGTTCATCTTTCTCCATGTTTTAATTTCAGAATAAACAATGAGCTATCCTGGCTATCCTCCACAGTCTGCTGGTTACCCTCCCCAGCCTGGGGGTTACCCACCACAAGCTGGAGGATACCCTCCACAGCCAGGAATGTACCCCCCTGCAGCAGGGGGTTATCCCCAGCCTGGTGGATTCCCTCCTCAAGCAGGTGGGTATCCTCCTCAACCTGGTGCTTACCCTCCCCAGCCTGGAGCCTATCCATCCCAGCCTGGAGCCTACCCTCAACTTCCTACAGGTATGTCATTTACATAACGGTGATGTTGCACACTCTGTAGTGTCATAGGCATGGTGACCCAACAAGGCAGGGCTGTATTTGGTGGTGTTATTCAAAACAACACAGCATAAATGAAGCTTCTCACTAAATGACTTCTAGTGTTTAAGGCTAACACATTGCTGACTGGCTAACCCTTTTCTGTCTTATTACTGACACGAGGTCCACCTCTGAATAGCTCTGTGTGAGTGCAGTCCTTTGTGCAGGAGATCATATGGATTATATTAAGCTGTTGTGTGTCTCAAGCAACTTGTGCTGGAACGCTGCATTAACATTGCTGCTTGGTGTGTCAGAGTTTCCTATTGTGGGTGTGTCAGCATTTGGCTTGTATGACAGGTCTATGTCCAAAGGCAATGTAAAAGTTTTCCTCATAGAAAGCATTAAGTCTCAGTGCTGTGTAAGCTTTTCACAACTTATAAGCTTTTATTGTGCTATAATGTATATATCCCTTATATATCCATTTGTTTATCCAGTGTTAACAAAGAAATGTTTATATTAAACCTTATATAAAGGCCTTATATAAGGTTTATAATTAAATTGTTATCCATTATGTCAGTTAGTGGCAGGATATAAGAAAAACTTGTTGCCACAATACAGGGTGTCTCAAAAGTAAGGAAACTCCCAAATAACATGACAACGGTTTGACAAACAGACTGTGATAAAATTTTAGATACAAATTGTAGAGTATTGGGGAAACCTGTTCGGCAGTGTCACCAACATGCAGCCATCTTTAGCGTTTAGTTTTACAAATGGGAAGGTAGGTGTGTGGCACAACAAACTGGTAGAGAATTTCACCAGAAAAGCAGCAGGATGTAAATAAAATGTTATTTAAAAAGTTAAAACAGCATTTTTTAATGTGAAATCAGAAAGTTGACCATAATGCTGTAATATATTTATTTGCTGTCCACCATGTTTGTGTGTTAAGTTAATTTTTTTCTCCCATTCCCAATGAACTTTCACCAAAACATCTGGCTCTAGCCTAAGCATCAACAGTTCTGTCTCTAAGATGAGCAGCATTCTGTACCTTCACAGAGTAAACAAATGCCTTAATTTGACCCCACAAATAGAATTCCAAAGAGGTTAAATCAGGAATGTAGTGACCACTTAGTTGGAACATTACGATCAATCTACTTTTGGTGAAACTGCACAGCAAGATTATCTGTGACAGGCAATCCTTTCCATTGCTGATGCAGATGGTTTTAACACAAGAATTCATAAAGATACAATGATATGGAGCATATCAC
This sequence comes from Crenuchus spilurus, assembly GCA_036984385.1. Taxonomy (NCBI): domain Eukaryota; kingdom Metazoa; phylum Chordata; class Actinopteri; order Characiformes; family Crenuchidae; genus Crenuchus; species Crenuchus spilurus. Next base: position 85,183 of record BRDA01012223.1, on the reverse strand, counting down.
TGTTTATCTGGTGAAATTATCTACCCGTTTGATGTGTTACATGTCGAACTTCTAGGGGTGTAAAAAAACGATCTGAATCAGAAATCTGGTTTTGACTTTAATGATGTGAATACATTGGTACATGGACCCCTGAATCGGTCTATTTGTAGCATGAACCGACCAATGGCCCGCTTAAATAGCTGTCAATTGGTTTGCTGTTGCTGATGTGCTTGCTGCTGCTGCTGCTCCCCCACCCAGTAAGAAACAGTATTTTACTGTTTCTGAATTCACATGTCAAATACAACAACTATACTAGTTCTCTAGTATTTCATTAATCTATTTTAATGCAAGCAAAAACACATATTTAGTATTATGTTGAATCATAATGTAAAATTATCATCTATTTTAAACAAGTAACTATCGCATTATTTCCTACCCTATTATAGTGAACCGAATTGTATCAAAATCCTACTCAGTCGAATCAAACTGAATCGGTCTAATTTAAAATATATTGTTTCTGAATCGTATCGTACCACATGAATCAAGATAGGTATCGGATCATCATTTATTAGATGGATGCACACCCCTACTAACTTCCTATTTATAAAACTGAAGCTGAATCCAAGATGGCGGCATCCCAGATGGCTGACATGTTGGTCACATGGTTTTTCAATTCCACTACAGTTTATGTCTTGTATTGCCATCAGCAAAGCCATTTTTTCTTTTGAGACACCATGTACTTGCCTTATTACCTTAAAGAAATCATGAATAACAAAATATACTAAAATATGTGACCCCGCCAGGGAAAACCAGGCCAAAGTCACTGGGCAACTTATTGAGATGTCGTGTCAATATCGTGTCACTCACATTAGCAACAAAACTTAGCCACTCAGTATTATTGCTGTAAATGAAAGATACATATTTTGATAACAAAAACAAAACTTAAATTCACAAAAAAGTTTTTTTGAAAAAAACTAATTTTGAAAAAAAAAGAATGACTTTGACCTGGTTTTCCCTGGCGGGGTCACATATACTAAAAGTTATTTTGTCATTTGTTTTGGTAACTGGAAAATTTTTGAGGGATAGAAATAAGGTCACCACCACAATGCCACAGTGATATTTCAGCCTGTGGTTTTTTTGAAGTCCAGGTACAGATGGAAATTTCTTTTAAGTCGCTGTTAAGGCACTGCACTAACCAAATTTGGGCATTTTTCACTGGCTGACTGGTGTATAAAAGCAGTAGGTGCTATTGCCACTGAAACATTAAGAGAGGTATCAATTAAGTGATAAAGTGACCCAGTTATATGGAGAAGAATAACATACACTGTAAGTGTAATTCTTACTAAATATCATTTTCTTTAAAAACATTTTTCTTAATTAAATGTTCCTTTTTAAGTACTATTAATGTAATTTTTCATATCACTTGAGCCGCTGTCATATAAGGTGTTCACTGTTAATACTACAGTATTAAGAGTAATAAGCAATGATGTCCAATAAAGTTGATCATTATTGCTTTAGTTTAATAATTTACTAAGATTATGCTATAAAATGTACCTGTAATATATCTTTTATATTTTAGCTCCTGATAAAAATATGCAGAGGTCACTAAATGTAGGAACTGGCTGAAACATTCAAAATATTAGACATTATCCAGCTTCATATTGTGTTAATGGTATATTGTCCCTGTGATATCAAAACCTTGTAATTATTTTTTCTTGTCTTTTTATTACATGTTGATACATTTGAAAACATCACCCTTTAATTACTTTTTGAATTGTTTAAAACTAGAGTGCTCTAATTGTTGCTTATTTCTGATTTTTTTCTTCTTTGTGCCTCTGCAGGTGGTTGGGGAGCACCTGTTGGAACTCCTGGAATGCCTGGATTTGGACTTGATAATTTGTCCAACCCTGGATTCAATCCGGGCAACCCACCTGCAATGGTAAGATTCGTTCCTTGGACAGGTGAACCAGAACCACAGAGCAAATAGTTAAACTTCATTGTTGATTTTTCGTTGTCTCTAAACTGTCATGAAAAACATACTAGGGCACCTCCAAAATTTTTAATACAGTATTGTGAAAAAAATGTGTGTTCATAATTTACTATATTTTATTTTAAATACATGTTAAGTGAGATATTTCAAGTCTTTTTGTTTTAATGTTGATTCTGTTTTAATAGTAATTTACTCAAACTCCAAATGAAATATTTAAATAATTTGAGATTCTGGATTTATGATTTTTAAGACAAACTAATCAACAGGAAAACAAAAAAGGTCACTTTGTGTAATGAATAGAAAACGACAGTTCATTTTTTAAATAATTTTTTTTTATAAGTTTTTTTTTTACAATATTATTTTTTTATGTGGCAATTGTTTTTATCTATTTCCTGTCAGTTACCAGTGATCACTTATAGGGCTGCATGGCTCTTGATGACATTCTTCACATTTTCTTGGCTTAGAATTGAGATCGTAATATTTATTATATTTTTTAAAGAACTGTTTTTATATATTTGCTAAGCTATTATATAGCAAAACAGCTAAATCTACATTTTGAAACTTTGACTCTGACTAGAACTTAGAAATCACACATTTCTTCCACCACTGATCATACAACCTTCAGTGTGCAAAACTTGCTGCATGTGGTTTAAACAGCCACACAGTTTCAGGGTTACTACTTGTGATCTAGAATTTGCTTCACTTAGTTCTCATGGGGAAAAAATGGCTATATTTTATTGCAGTGATATGCCCATTGTGGTGCATGCTGTCATCATGTTACTGTGTTGAATCTTTCATCCCTAATACTGTCTGCATAATAATCAGTTCTTGAATTGAATCATTTTAACTAAGACATGCAATACATCAAGTCCTCTGTTGGCCATTAGCTGTAGTTGGTCTATGTCAGCTCCTATGACAGATTGAGTGTATTAAATTGCCTTTGGTGGTCGGGCTGTGATTGAGCTGTGAATGCACAACAAAAGAACTGACTTTTCAACTGCAAGTGCAAAGTAGAAAAGTGTATCACCAGGGAAGAGCAGTTAGTATTGTAATGTTTTAAATTTTAAATGAACATTACTTGAATAACAATAAACCATTTTAAATAGTTCTGGCACATGAGAAAAATTAAGAGACAGTGGCAAAACTAAGTGCCACTCTCACAGGGAGGGTAGACTAATTTATTACTGTTTGCATATTTGAATTTTAAATGAATGATATTTAACAGTGCTTTCCTTGTTTAAATGTTAAATGGCCTTTTTACCCTCTCATAACTAACACTGTTTTACCATCTCATATCTAACATTGTTTTGCTTTAACTTATTAATGATTAGCTCATATATGGGCATTTAAAGTTTTATTTCATTAAATAGTTGCTAACCTTGGTTAAGGTTAACTTTTAGGTTAGATTCTAACACTGTGGAGCAAAACAACTGTGATGTTTGGGGACATCTCCTTCTGGAGATTGATTTTGTTCTATGCAGGTGCATTAGTTTGTGATGTAATTTACTCAGACAATGAAAGGCGACAGTGGGCTGATTGAAGGGGATCATCATTTGGAATCGAAATTACAGTTTTAATTTGATTTATTGCAGCCACAGTCAGACACTAATAGTATATACTGTATTCATAATTCTATCAATCATTTGCAGTCAGTGTCTGTCTAAAATTTGTGATTCTTTAACTTGTCTCCTCAGCCAGGAGCAGGCATGCCTCAGGGTCCAGGATCAGGCTACCCAGGAGGCCCAGTTCCAGGCCAGCCAATGTCAGGTTACCCACAAGGTCCTGCACCCATTCCATCCATACCAGGCTACCCACAACAACCCCCTGTACCTAACCCATCTATGCCTAGCTACCCACAAGTACCCTCTCCCAATCCGTCCATGCCTGGGTATGGAGGAGGTGCTCCTGTGGTTCCTGCTGTCAATGTAATTGTCTCATTTTATTTATGCAAAATGAACAGTGAAACTACTCATGCTTTTATATGTAATGTTGACAATTGTAAAATAGTGGAAAAGTGGACATATTTAAAGCTTTTTTGTTTTAATGTTTACACTGTTTGAATAGTAGTTTGCCCATCCTCTAAATGTTCTAAATATTTGAGATTATTAGAAATATTTTAGATTATTTCTGACATTCTTGAGCTATACTGAGCGATACTGATCAAAATTAAAACAAACAAAAATAAAACGCTTAAAATGTCACTTATCATACAGGGGTTGGACAGTGAAACTGAAACACCTGGTTTTAGACCACAATAATTTATTAGTAGGTGTAGGGCCTCCTTTTGCGGCCAATACAGCGTCAGTTCGTCTTGGGAATGACATATACAAGTCCTGCACAGTGGTCAGAGGTATTTTAAGCCATTCTTCTTGCAGGATAGTGGTCAGGTCACTACGTGATGCTGGTGGAGGAAACCGTTTCCTGATTCGCTCCTCCAAAACACCCCAAAGTGGCTCAATTATATTTAGATCTGGTGACTGTGCAGGCAATGGGAGATGTTCAACTTCACTTTCATGTTCATCAAACCAATCTTTCACCAGTCTTGCTGTGGTATGTCTCTGGTATGTTACCCATAATGTTGTGTGCATTGCAGTATTCTGAGCAAAACTGTGCTCTTACCTGCTAACTGAACCTTCAGACTCTGCTCTAACTGGTGCAATGTGACATTAATGAAGATTGGCCACCAGACTGGTCCAATTTAGCCATGAAACCTCCCACACTAACATGACAGCTGTTTCAGTTTCGTTGTCCAACCCCTATATATAAAATGACATAAGCCATACTGATCAGATCAAATCAAATCAATTTTATTGTCACATTACCTTTCACAGATGTGAAGGCAAGTGAAAATATTGGGGGCTACATATTTGACATCTTTACTTCATCTTTACTATCACCACTCTGAACATTTATGTTTCTGTAAAATAGTGAATTTTGCATCAAACCACTTCAAATGACTTTAATTTCAATTTGGTTGATTGAAATTGTGAAAATTTGCTAAAATTGTTCCTCAAAAATATTATTTTCCATTTTTCTCTTCTAACCTTAACTCAGATATACAAGTAAATTGTATAGAGGTATAATGTCTTGTCTTTGCACTGCATTTCTACATTTAGCGTGGATACAGAGGAACCATTCCAGATTTTCCTGGAGCTGATCCCTTAAAAGACGCAGAAGTTCTTAGGAAGGCCATGAAGGGCTTTGGTGAGTATTTTATGCTACACCATTATTTTAGCTCACATTTTCACTTTATATTTGTTTCAGTGGCCTAGTTTTGCACAGTATTATTGACACTGTTTATGTTAGTTTGTGGTTTTTGAGAAGTGTGGTTTTTTTGTAATTTTGGAGAAAGAATAAAATTTCCACAGGAAATTGTTTCTATGGTTTGTGTGCTAGTTTTCATTTTAAGTCTGACATGTTTGAACAGGTACTGATGAACAGGCTATAATTAACCTGCTTACAAGTCGCTCCAACAGGCAGCGTGTACCTCTTGCAGTTACATATAAGACTGCATATGGAAAGGTGATGATGAAGAACATTGTATTACATTTGTTTTTGAAAAGATTGGTGTCTTTCTTAACCCAGCTGATCATTCACATATATTTTTCAGGACTTGGTTAAGGATTTGAAGTCTGAGCTTTCTGGGAACTTTGAGAAAGTGGTGCTGGCCATGTTGATGACTCCTTCTCAGTATGATGCATCTGAGATTAGAGAGGCCATTAAGGTTTGTAAATAATCTCACAATTGAAGCATCCCATAGATGACGGTTTACATCTGTGTGCCAGCTGGTGAGATTGTTTAATTGTAGATGTCTTTAGAGCATAGTTGTTACAGTATATGGTTGGAAATATTGTATCATATAACATGATGATTTGATGCTGAACAGGGCGCTGGAACTGATGAGGCCTGCCTAATTGAGATCCTGTCTTCTCGCTCTAATGCAGAGATCAGAGAAATCAATCAAATCTACAAAGCTGGTTTGTTTTCATGCCATTTTCATACTGAACAATTATAGATGTGAATCAGGTTTCTGGTATTTATTATATAGACTGAACTGAAGGAAGCATTGAAAGTGCAGGGGTTCATAAGTTTCAGAGAGTTCTCATCATTTTACAGAGTTCAAGAAGACACTGGAGGAGGCTATCATTGGAGACACCTCAGGACATTTCCGCAGACTGCTAGTCTCTCTTGCCCAGGTACTGTATAGACTGCTTAATGGGATATTGAAGGGCTATTAGTGAATAATTTATATAAAAGAAATAGAAATACAGTTATGCAAAATACAAAAAAAGAAATCATTATCATAATGTGAACCAAAGTTTTCTTATAATTGGATGAACTCTGGAAAAAGCATCACTGCAATTTCCAAACATTTAATTAATAATATCTGGTAAAACTTTATAACTTTATAATTTTTTTTTATATTTTGCTTGTTGACAGACTTTTTAAAACATGTGTTTATATTTCTTTCTTAGGGTAATCGTGATGAGAGGGAGGCAGTGGATTTATCATTAGCCAAACAAGATGCCCAGGTAATGACCTACTTAAGCCTTTTAATTACATATTTTAAATGTGATAATAATAATAATAATAATAATAATTTGATAAGATGGCCTCTATATATATGCAATGTGCTCTGCTTTAGGCTCTCTATCAGGCAGGGGAAAATAAACTGGGCACAGACGAGTCAAAGTTTAATGCCATCCTGTGTGCTCGAAGCAAATCTCACCTTAGAGCAGGTAATTCAGGCTTTTTTATATATTTAGTATGATACTAAAATAAATTTACTTCACATTTCCATACAAAATATCTTGATAGCTATGTTTTTTATATAACTTTGTGGATGAAGCTATTAGTACATCCCAAAAAATTTTAATATTATGAAAAAGTTTATTTGTGTTCATAATTTAATGCATAAAGAACACTGGCATATTTTGTTGTCATTACACATAAAGTTACATATTTCAAGCCATTTTTGTTGTTACATTGATACTGTTTGACTAATAATTGACTCAACTTCGAGCTAGTCATACTGATCAACAATAAAGCAAAACAAAGGGTTGAAAATGGATTGAAATATCACTTAACATGTAACATTTATAAATATATGACAGTTTACCTTCTTAAATAAAATTGTGAACACAAATGAACATTCATCATATTATTTTTTATGTAGCACTATATATCTGGATGACAGTAGTAGGAAGCAGTGGTAACTTTTAGAAAAGAATGACAAGTGTATTTCAAATAGCAATTAAAACACTTCTTTTTTTGTTTTTTGCTAAATCAAGTGTATACATATTTTTAATTGAAGTAACCTACACATCTGCCAAAATGTGCCTACAATTTTGAACGTTTGTGCAGACTTTATATCTTGCATCATAGTTGGGATTAACAGATTGAGGGGCTTGTTGTAACAGTCAATAAAACTGTGTATTAATAGGTCTGCTAATTGTTATCAAAACGAATAATTCAGTACAGATATAATTGCACCACCTAATTGTCTAAATACTGTATGCATATAAATAAATTAATTAATGAAAAGATGCTTGACAACAAAGTTGAATAGTATGTGACCCCGCCAGGGAAAACCAGGCCAAAGTCATTGGGCAACTTACTGAGATATTGTGTCAATATCGTGTCACTCACATTAGCGACAAGACTTATCCACTTGGTATTATTGCTGTAAATGAAAGATAATAGTCTCAGATATCTATTGGAGTACATATTCTGATCAAAAACAGAACTTAAATTCACAAAAAAGAGGTTTTTAAAAAATACATTTTGAAAACAAAAAAGGACTTTGACCTGGTTTTCCCTGGCGGGGTCACATAGTACAATTTGAATATATTTTATTTACATGCCACAGAAATTTATTTTAAAATGTAATAATTCCTTTTAAATATTTTATGTTTATAAAAACTTATGGGTGAATGTTAAGAAATATCTCTCTGGGGGCCGAGTGGTCCCAGTGTTGTCACTATGATCTGTGAGGATCACAAGTTTGAATCCTGATCATGTTGCTTGCCATCAGCAGCTGGGGCTTGAGAGAGCAAAATTGGCTGTGCTCACTCTGGGCGGGTAAGATGGCACTCTTCCCCCAGCCCTACTAAGTAATGTCTGCTGGCTTAGGCATCTGCCAGGTGATCCATCAGAACTGGGGATCCTTTGCTTTCCTCTGAATGCCAGCAGGCATCCATGATGTATCAGCAGCAGTTTGAAAAGAGACGGAGATTGACTTCACATGCATCGGAGGAGGCCTGTGTTAGTCTGCACCCTCCTAGAGTCAGAGACATTACAAGTGATAGGGAGAGTCAATGAATGGGCGGGTCAATTGGCTACCAAACACATTATGGGAGAAAAAGGCGTAAAAAAATATATATCTGTTTACATATCATCAAAACTCTTGGATTATAAGAAGATGAACAAAAGCAAGCTCTAGTTGGACTATGAACTACATAAAAAATCATGTTACATTTTACCCCAATCTATTTTATGCTTTCCCCTGCAAAATATAATGAGTACATTCTCACTACTGTTAACAATAATCTTAATTCAGTTAATATTATTAAACCACTGTTTCAGTGAAGATACAATGGAGCTTCCAGTGAATTTAGTTATTTGTGTAAACAACTTCAAATAATCCTCCGTGAAAAGCTTGGGCATTGATTCTTGAATTTTGAATGAGGGAGCAAACACTGACACAGTCATCCTGATTCACAGCCTCTGAAGAGTTTGTTGTAAACAATGCCCTGAATACTTTTAAAAGTTTGACTCTGTGAGATAAAGTATTAATATAGTATTAATATACACATATTGTGTATTGGGTGTATGACCAATATATATTGGCAGTATAACTTTTTTCGCATCTGTTAAAATATAAATATAAAATAATCAAATTATTCTTGCCTGTAGAATGGTGAAATTGACTCTAGATGGAGTCACACTGATAAGTCTAACAGCAGATATGCCATTTTTTTGTTTACCAGCCTCACGAATGCAGATTATCGAAAAATGTCAATAATCAGCCCA
>BRDA01012223.1:56253-68348 GCA_036984385.1 Crenuchus spilurus | reverse complement strand
AATATTTTTGTAACTGTCAGATGATAGAAGGGTGGTCGAGAGAAATTTTACAAAATATCAAACTTATGACGAAAATAGGTGTACGACAGGTAATGTAATGTAATGTAATGTAGTATTATTTTATCGCATCTGTACTTTCCCACTATTGTAAGTCGCTTTGGATAAAAGCGTCCGCTAAATGCAATGTAATGTAATGTAATGTAATGGACAGCATGTGGATAAAAGCAGTATTCAAACTATAAAACATTTTAAAGAGAGCTGGTGGGAAGATAGTAGACTGTCAATGTTTTTATAATGTGATTACATTGCCTAGACAGCAGTAATCAGACTATTTTGATTCTGTGGTATTAGGTCACATTTGGTTAATCAGATTCAACCTACTATAAACAGCTTGTGACAGAATTAAAATATATTATACATTTTAGTAGACAATATTAACCCAAAGTGGATCATGTAGGGGAGTGAATGTCCTTGCATCTCCTCTTTAATAAGTAAAATAACAAAAATAGCAAAAAAGACACAAGGTATACGTAACAACAGATTTATTTTGTAACTCTCACACATATGTCTGTATATTATAGCATTTCTCTTCAATTTGAAACAAGAGAATATGCATTAAGACAATTTTTCAAGTTATCTCTAAGTTGGTCTTCCCAAATTAAATGTCTTTGTAACATACACTAGGTGGACACAACTATTTGGTCAAATGTTTCTTCTGAAATCAAGGATATTAAGAGTTTCTCCCGCTTTTGTTGGAGTAACTGTTTCTACTATTCATGGAAGTTAGTCTACTGCATTTTAAAGCATTGCTGTGTGGATTTGTTTGCATTCAGCAACAAGAGCATCAGGATGTTGGATGATATCCACCTCTCATTCCAAAGTTCTCAACTCATCCCAAAAGTATTGGATGGAGCAGCATCATTCCAGAGAACACAGCTCCACAGCTCAATGGGACTTTATACCCCTCTCGCCCACACCTGGTATTAGACATGGTGGCCATAGGTTCATGTTTTATCTGCTCTAGAGAGTCTTGTTCTATTGGCAATGCTTTTCTACAGGGACTAGACTGTGTGTGTGCGCGCGCATTAGAAGGGGTGTCCACTAAAATATTTGGACATATAGTGTACTCTATAGTTTCTCTTGAGTGAATGTTGAGTAACAATAGACTGGAATGGAGCAGTAGACTGTTGGGACACGCCCCATTGTGAAAAATCAGGTGTGTCAGTTTTTAGTCCCCGCCCACTTTACCTTACATGGCTATTGTGAGGAGAATTGATTGACAGCAGGCAGCAGCTACTGAGCTGCCGAGACATGGCGGAGCTTACAGTTTGAGTAGGGAAAGGCAGCAGAGTTACGTTAGTTTTGGTTGCAGTAAAGTGGGCACGTTGCAGAATAAATGGCCAGGAAGAAAGCGTAAACGTGCTCCGTGGGACTGGAGGAAAAAACACAAACAAATGAAAATGGAAGAAGTTTCTAGACGTAGCTAAGTGAGCTGGGCGAACAGTGCGTTAGCTCTCGCTGTTTAACGCAGTCAACAGCCTCAGGCAACAAATATGGCTTCGTGTGCCTTTTCGCGATTTGTGAGAGAAAACTGCTGTGCTAAGCCATCGTATATCATGGCAGCGTCGCTCAAATCGTACAAGTGACCATAAGGAAGGGAGTTTCCTGCTTCGTTCTCGGGGTTGTGCTGGTATTGAGTCGAGGTCAGCGTCTCCGCGACGTAGCAAAGAGGAGCTAGCTAGTTAGCTACGGAACTACAACTAGCAGCGCGAGCCGCAATGGAGCCGAAGCACAAAGAGTTGTTAGAGCAGTGCCATCAGAACTTACTCGAGTCCATCACCGATGCAGACCAGCTGATTGAGCTGCTGAGTAAATCAGGGACCCTCAGCGAGCGGGAGAGGTTCGAGCTGGACCAGAACTGCCCGTCCTGTTCGGAGAAAGTGGACCAGCTGTTGAAGATGCTGATGAGCAAGGAGAGCGACCATTTCCTGGACCTATGTGTGGCACTGGAGAAAACCTACCCTCACCTGTACTCTGCCCTCTTCACCAACGGCGGAGGACCCACTGACCACTCCGGCAAGTATTCAGGTTTTCAGGGCTCAGCCCTAAAACAGCAAACTGGGAGCGCTCCTTCCTTCACAATTCCTGCCTCAGTGTGTGCAAGTTGGGAATAAATCAGATTTTTAAAAATAGATTTCTGGTCCACACTGACAAAACACCTCTTATCTGCAGGGCTTGTCATTTACTAGTTAATAGAGAGCAGCTCAAAATGCATCAAAACATAGGCAACAGTACGTTTTCCTTTCTGGAAATCTGTACACGCTCCCTTTTTGTTTGGCTGTGTCAAGTTTGGAGCATGTTCTTATATTATAGAGTATTTGCATGGCCTTATTAACTTCATTAATGCAACCTTGATGCAAAACAAAACGGACCAAGTGGAGCACATGAAGCACATTTCTGAATTCACTCAGAGATCTGTAATGTTACATATATACACATTTATAGTAAACCTGTGCCTTGTCTGAAAACAAATCAGTATGACTGTGTAATAATGCAGATTTGCATGTGCATTTCTGCAACATGGCTGGTTTATCTCAGTGACAAGTTACTTTTCAAAACACACAACTGTATCAACTGTATAAAAATAAATAAGACTACCTCACACCAGTGTTCTGTAAATGAGGTCACATGAACTCACATTCACACACTGTCATATGACTGCATCCAAGATGTTCAGTATGTGTCACTTAGGGACAACACGAGGACAAAGTGAACGAAGTGCTGTTGAAGAGCTTTCTAAACCTTTTAAAGGGCATCACCATGGGCTGTTAGGGGTTAAATGTCTGATACCAAGACATTTGCAAAACATCATAATGCTGAATTCTTTTCAGCAGTGGCCAGCACTAATATCAGTGTTCACATAGGTGCATACTATTTATAAACAATAAAGCCCAAAATCTCTGGTAAAAGCCCTCATTCTGTATATAAAATCAAAGTCAGGGGAAAGCTCTGTCCTATTTGGCTTGTTAGTGTCTATATTTGGATACTCTGCGTGCTCAGTGAACTGCAGACAACTTTGCTCAAATCATATAAGAGTAATTAAGCTGCATTGTGTCTTAACAGGCTCAGCACAGATAAACCATTGAATTTGACCGGACACAGTAAGTAAATAAGTGTGAGGAGGTCTTCTTTCTGGTGATCCACACTTCAAGTCAGAGCAGCAATGCTGGTAGTGTTCTGAGTGTGAAGTGCAAACATTAAGCGTTTACTACCTTTCACAGTGTTTTCGGTTCTGTTGAAAGAAGGGTTTAGAGAAAGGGCAATGTATAAAGTGAGAAACATGAAGTCGCTTCTCTGGATTCCCAATGCTTTCCAAGCATGTCTTCGTCTGTAACATGTTCAGTGACATTAAGCATGGCGTTTACATTGCTGTTTCCTTCCAACCATGTGCTTCCTCTGCACATCCATGGAATGAGGCTGACTGTTTCCATGGAAACACTTGCCTTGGTGCCATGGCAAATCGATGTGATCATGCATGTGCGGTGTTCATATAAAATGGTTTTTAAAACCCTCATATTCCAGTAGGGATGCGCAGTCATGTGGGCTACATCTGCTGTGGTGCTTTTTGTTTATGTTTAGTCTGCTGTTCAACATTAGTTTGAAATGAGTTAAGCCTGAGGACGAGCTTGTGATTTACTATTTAATCCTCATGCTTTATCATTTTGATGCCATTTGACTGATTTGTTCTGATGCAGTCGATTTCCAGCCTTTACCACTGGCTGTCTCACAAAATGTTCAGTGAACCTTAACTGAGTGTATTGAGCTTTCACCATGAAACATAGTGGTGGACTCTATTTTTAAAGAGTGTCCATCATGAATAATGGTTGTGGTGGAGGGGTGGAAGGCGTGGATGAGTGTAAAGCAAACTGGACTGCCATTCTGCTTCAGCTTGCTTAGAGGATTCCCATGATGTAATTATACTGTAGTACTGTATAGGAAGATATCTTCCTCTGGTGTGTGACCGGGCTTAGGTATAGGGTTGGTTTTAAGTTCATTCAAGCTCATGTGGTTACATTCTGCATTAAAATATGTTCTGCATAAAATCTCAAAGGGGAAAGTGACACACTGTCTGCTCACATGCACATCCTGGGTTTTTTCGTATGCTACTCTGACCAGCTGAGGCTGTGTTAATATTCTAACCTCCCCATCTCTCTCACACACACACACTTGCACTAAGTTCTGTAATAGAGGTGAAAGGGAATTGGTGCAAGTCTACATTACTATAGTCATGGTTGGACATCTTAAGTCTGCACAGTAATTCTAAAGATGCTTTATCATTTCACTAGAGAAATGTTATTCATTATCTGTAGACAGGTAATAATGTTTCATTAGCTGATTAGTTTGTTCATTTTATATCTGAACTATTTCTCTGACACCGGCATTACCCTGCTATGAGCTTAAACTGCACTGAGCTTACATTGATACAGGTTGAAGCGCATATTTTAAAAAATGTGCTTTTCATTATCTTTACTGCAGTTAGTCTGTTCATGCAATTGTGTTGTGGCATGTTAGTAAGAGACTAAGACAGGCCCTGTCCCCCTGCAGGCTCTGAACAGACAGATGAAAGCCTGAGCTTTCCCTCTACTCGCCTGCTTTTCCTTTTCTGACTTGTGCTCAGTCTCTCTCTTGCGCGCTCTTGTGCATGTGTGTGTGATGAGTTACACTGATAGCGACCTGCTCTGAAGTCATTCTCTCAAGCTGCCACTGCTGAGCTTCAGCTCTTTTTACTGCCAGGCGTACACACACACACACACACACACACACACACACACAGGCTGAGGCTGAGAGCCATGGAGGAGGGGCAGGTTTGGTTCAGAGCAGGGCAGTGTAGTGGCTGCTCCACATGCACGATGGAGGAGCTGCAGAGTGTATGTAATGGCACGTATATTGAACACCATAGCCAATCGTAAATCAACTTAAATGGGGAGACAAAAGATCAATGTTGCAAATCAGTCTCTTAAAGAGCAGAGGGATGAGATTTATGTGCAGTGAATGATAATTGAACTCATTCTGCAATACAAGCACATTTCCAAGACTGAAATGAAATGACGGTTACTGTAAACCTCAGCTTATCATTTCTGTTCATGAGTTCTCTTTGGATTTTACAGTACTTGGACTTTATGTTGTGATATTTGCTGTGTACTGTGCACAAACCATGATTGGGGCCCTACCAGATGCATGGTTACATAATTTCACAGACCTAGTATCTCAAATATCACACATTTTGTAAAAACAGTGCTATATTTAATGGCAGTTGTTAAATACAGCATATTAATATAGAAGGCACATTTCGAGTGCTGTTTAATTTACATAGTGTTCTTTTCCAACTCTGTGCTTTACAGCACAATCACTCACACACACACACACACACACACACACACACACACACACACAGTCTTTGAGGGCAAATCTCCCCAGTTAATTTCCCAGGGTGACTTGATTTGCCCAAGAAAGAGTCCATGGGGGAAGAGGCCTGTCAGGAAGCCTACTAGCTATGATGTAGCATCACGTTTTGGTGAAGCAGAGCTCACTCAAGGAGGAAAAATTGTACATTTTCCTAATTTTCCCCTTACCTTACATGGTCAGTTAGCCAAGACCTGTTTGGTGTCAGAGATTTGCACCATAGTTAAATGTGATTTTCTCTTAATCCTGTTAATATGCTGAAATGCATAAAAAAACACAAGTTATGTTGCATTTTTAAAACTCCTGTCAAGGTTCATCGGTTTTTATTTGACATTTCATGTGCTGCTCTGCCCTCACTCCAGTTAAGCAGATACTAAACTAAGAGATACTTAATTATGCTCTGTTTGTGAAGATGCATGCTGGCAGTGTTATGTAAGTACTGAAATTATCCATACTAATAGCATACTGTACTGCAATATAATAGTCACATTGCACACTTGTTCACATCTGGTTCCTAATCTTAACACATAATAGTTACTCTGCCATTTTTTTACTGAAGGAAGAAGTCTGTATAAACTGTTGTAGTCTAGCGTCATCTTTTTCTGTTTCAAATGAAGTGCTCCCTTCATTTGAAATGGCTTGTCCATTGCAGGCCAAAGGGTGACTCCTCCATGCAGTCAAACAGAGGGCTGGGCAGAGACAACAGGCCTTTTGTTTTAAGCAGAGCTACCCCAAAAGTGCACAATCAGCAGCTTGCTCTGTTTACAGACCATAGGGGCTGTCAACTTGGATCCCAATAGATCAGACTTGTGGATAGAGTGAGTTATGGTGTGACAGTATGTCACAAGAAGTGCTCTAAAACACTCTCCACTCTGAGATGGCTTGCTGTTATTTCCCTTTCTTATCCTCTCTTTGAGTCTGCGAGATGGATACATTCATGATTTATAGAACCCTACATGCCTTATGTAGTTTAAGTGAGGAAATCCATTTAAAATCGGTGTCCTCTGAATCTGTTTTTGTTTTTTCAGAGTTCTGTTTACTGCTTTTCTGTTTCCAAAGAATTCAGCCATTAAATATAAAAATGTTCACTCAGAGGTGCTCTTTCGTAACTTTCACCCTCTTCCATTGCCTGAAAACATGAATCACAAAAAGCACATTAAAGCCATCCATATGTGCTTTGACTGCTTGTTCGGTATTCACATTCTTCATACATTCGTGCTCGTGTGACAATGTTTGTCAACTGACTTTGCTGTGGTTCAGCTTTGCTGCTATGGTGTGGTAGTAATGTCCTTAATGTTTTAATCATTAGAAAGCTAAGATAGACGGATATATAAAAAAAAAACAATTAGCAGTGTATTGTCTTGTTTAAAATTCAGGATTATCACTACAATCATTGTTGACTGGTTTATAATCTGAGGACTCACAACATCTGCAGCAGAACAATACTGTATAACTGGGGTGTTGGAAGTGTGGTCATGCTCTTTTTAAGTCTTTTCGAGTCATTTTATATTTATATTACAACAAATATTCACAGAGAGGTAGCATGTGGGTTAGTCAAGGAAAATAATTTCTACATGCATATTTGTGAATGAAACCATTGAAGCAATTGATCAGTCCTTAAATAATTTTCCATAAACAAGTTCAGATGTGGTAATTGGTTGAGATTCAGCCATACATACATCAAAACATTGTTGATGGCTTTTAGTTTGTCAAAAACAGTGTTGTCAACACAACTTTCACCAGAAATGTCAATACCAATCCCTAGTACCGTGATACTCAAAACCAAATTGATTTGGCTATAGACTGAAATTTTTGATGAAACACACACATTTCCAAATTGTTATAGCTTAACTAACGGGTCTGTTCGTTTTTATAATGAAATCTCCAATTCATACAGAAATTGTTTGTTAGCAAAATGCAGAAAAATACAATGTGAAAGAGGCAACTTTTTTTTTTTTTTTTTTTTTTTTTTTTTTTTTTTTTTAGTGTTAAGTTATAGTTTTGAATTGATTTCGAAGACTGAGTTATTACAATGTTTAGATGCTCTTGGTACTTGGGTCAGCTCTAGTCTGAGACACTATATAAACCCCAAAAATGTGAAATGTCTGGAAGCATAAAATGTTTTTCAGTGTAGTTTCCCTTTAACATAGACTAACTTTAAAGTGTTGTCAAGTCTTTTACTGACATTTTGTTTATGGAAAAACACAAGCTGCATTTTCCTTGCTTTCCTCCTCCGATGCATGTGAAGTCATCCACCAAATCTTTTGGAGCCGAAAAGTGCTGTGTAAACTTTGAGTTGAAGGTTTACATTAGTTGGTATGCCCCATGTAATTTAAGCTGAAGTACACAAACCTTTTTTGAATTCATCACCTCCTTACATACAGTTATAGGCAAATATAAGTAAATAAGGGTGTTTTTGGAGGACGTTTTCAAATTCAAATTGATCGGTAAAACTTTATAATAGCTTTCATTAATAGTTCATTAACTAATGATTAATAACTGAACAAATCATTAGTTCATGAGAATTTCATTAACAAATGATTTACTAATGATTTGTTAACATTTGCAAAAACGAACACAATCATTAGTAACTACATTAACTGTCATTTATAAACATTTGTTCATGTTCAAATTCTCATGAACTAATGATTTTTTCAGTTAATTATTAGTTAATGGCTTATTAATGAAAGTTATTAAGTGTTACCAATTGATCTTCATTTGAAGGTCATCTGTTTACCAGCACTAGTGCACTACACTGGTTATGTAAAACTATCCAAACATGGTTTTATTTCTTATTCTGCATTGTTTGGAAAACTTAGCGATAAGCAACAGTCGTATTTACATTTAATGTTCATGTTGTTACTTAATTAACACAAATCCATAAAGTCCCATGGGTTAGCAAATCAGAAAGTTAACAGTAACATTCAGAATTAAAATTCAAAGTACAACTCCAGTTCTCATTCACACAGCAAAAAAGTGTTTGTTTTAGGTTAATTCTTCATGCAAACACTATTTTTAATAATGGTAGGTTGTGGTCCTTGTACTCACATTTATATTAGTTCTTTGAAAACCTCATGTCGAAACCAAACCTGCTACTGTAACTGAAATATCAATAAATTCATCAATATTGAACTGGATCAGGACCTTGATAATTGGAACTGAATCGATTTAGTAAATTAGTGTTGATTCCCAGCCCTATTCGTGACCACTTGTGTGTTTGGTATGTTTGGTTTAGTTTGAACACTGTTTTCAAGCCCAAGAAGGTCTTTCAAGCCGAGGGTCTATAGAACCATCTTGGTCTTCCTGAAATGATCTGGAGTTTGCTTAAAGCTGTCTAGTAAGAGAATAGAATCTGCCCTGACTTATCACATCGCTTACCTGAGGGTATATATCCAAGGAAAATAATGAATGAACCTAGCTCTAGTTAACCTAGAACCTAACATTTGGAAAACTAATTGCAGGAAAGTGATGTATACAACTGTGCAATTACTCCATGGTTCAAATGGAATTCTTCTGTCTCACTTAATCAGTCTATAATGTGTATAACAGCTTAGCCCATACATTCATGTGATGTGTAGTGTTGTTACTGCAGATAGTTTAAAGCAGATATTGGCCCAGAAGATATGGGGGGGAATTATGTCAGGAAGCAAATTTGTCATTGCTTCCCTCCAAAGAATCCAGACATCCGAATGGAGTTTCCCCCTCATATCTCAGTCTGAACTTAAGTTTATTCTCTACTTTTCATCCTGGACTGTTTTTTGAATGAGGCAGAATACTAGTTGGTCAATTGCTAAGGTAAGTTATTTCAGTCTTACATGTACAGTAAAGGAAACATTAATATTAAGGGATAAAGAGAAGCTGGAAAATATAATATAAAAATAAATTAGTAATATTTGTTCCTTTATGAATGTGTGATGATTATATGGTGAGTAAATGTGGCTTGTCTAAAAGTTGTGGTTAGCTTTGAATGCGATAGGAGAGTGAAACTGAGAGTCTAGACTGTCTTTTGTAGTCAAGCTGTGACACTCATTTGGGGTGCTATGAAATATTAATACATATCCCAGTCAGACTGTTTCAAGGTCGCTTCAGATCTAAAAAAAAAAACAAAACAAAACGAAAAAACCCCCAATTTTTTTTAGGATCACTGCTTCCTAATATCCCTTTCAAATACTGGATATACTGTGGTTTTATTTTGGCCTAATGCAGCGGAGCCAACGCTACGTAGAGTTGCTGTTGTACCTCTACTTAAATTGACACATTACTTTCTTTTTGTCTTAACTGGATGTGTGGCTCGACACACCTAACCTAATTACTAAAACCAATATGCTTCTAATGTTTCTTGGTGTATTTTCTTGTGGCTTATGCCTGATTCATAATACGCAACTTTTGTGAGTCGACGGTCATTGTGCTGTTCACACTACATGACCGTTTGAGCTG
Source organism: Crenuchus spilurus (assembly GCA_036984385.1). NCBI lineage: Eukaryota > Metazoa > Chordata > Actinopteri > Characiformes > Crenuchidae > Crenuchus > Crenuchus spilurus. Next base: position 58,448 of record BRDA01012223.1, on the reverse strand, counting down.
TAATTGTGAGTCTTTCAGTTGTTGTGACTTCCGCACTACATGACTGGTCTGCGACACGGGGTCATGAACTACGCAATTTTTTTTAATCACAGACTAAACTGGTTGTTCTCCAAAAACATGTTTTGTCACGAGAACTACAGAACAGTACAACTGTCACACTGGCTATGAGTGAGCGATACAGTGCACTGGCTATGACCCAGTGTACATCATGCAGGGTCTGATTTGTCAGTATAGTTAGTTATATTTGTTGCTGCTACCATTTTTAATACAAAATAGAACCCAGCAAAAGTGTAAATTAACGGAGGGAAACGCACATCGCCACCTTCAAACCGGAACTGCCTATTTTATTTTCAGAGTTTTTCACTTGTCAAAATAAGAGACCTACACAAATATCACCATAGTGAGAGCACGCATGAATTGTAAACTGTTAACAATGTTTCATGTATAATGTCACCAGCTTTATTTCATCTGTGCATAGCATTGATCATAGATGAAGGCCTTGTGTCAATAATGCATAATGCCTAGTTCACACTGCACAATTTATTAAGCATTATTGATATTAGGCCTTTTATTTTTTTTGGATAGGACCTCTTTCCTTCCTAGCGGTTAGTTCAATCTAACCTTTTAGATTGAAAAGGATTTTCAATAGTAATGATATTAACACAAATCATTGAAAACTGTATGTATACTGCATTTGAAGTTGTGAAAAGAATCCTATCCAGACTGTGTCTGTAAAAAATTGATCCTAGTACTATCATCTCTTACTATTTCAGTTTATTCATCTGTGTTTTAGTATTGTCCGCCAAGAGGCAGCGCCATCAAAAAGGACTTCATTACCATTTACAAGTGTTCCCAAGCTTCTTAATTACCGAGGAAGGCACAGGAAATGCCACAGCCTAAATACTGGTTGTGAGGTAATGGAAATAAACAGTGCAGCGCTAACCTCTGTCAGTGTTGTGGTCCGGATTTGATTCTGACAGAGAACTGATAGCTAGCTTGGTCCAAGCCTCAAATAAAGGCTTTGTTTGAACGTGCTTACTAATCTGCTGGAGAGTCATTGGCTCAACGTTTGTAGCTTTTAGGAGGTTAAAAGCTGCTGTTAAGCATGCAGGAGTCTTGTAATACACTACTGAGAGTGTTAGTCTGAGCAATAAGCATGTCTTACAGAAGTGCATTTTGTGCTTAGCTTTTTGTAGTACAGGGAACAGAGGCACAGTGATCTGGTCTAATGTTTTTAGCTTATTTTCAGGAAACTATGAGAATGCTTGCTGCAGGAGCTTCATGTTACAGTGCCTTTGAAACATCTCTTCTGCCCTGTAGGCCAGGCATTGCTTAGAACTTTTTTCTGCAGTATACAGGGCATTTGATATGACTGTCCTTTATTTGTGCTGACTAGTAAAATGTAAACTTGGATTGTAATAGATTGTGCTATACAGTTTCCTAGAGCAAATTTGAATGTAGCCAGTTGGCATTTTTGAAGGACTGGCTGTGTCATATTTGAACTTTTACTCTTTTGAAGGTTACTGAAAAGGTAGCCATGAGATGAGTGAGAATTTATAATCTGTGTTGTGGTCTATAACATCTTATAAATGTCTTGTATAAATGTTTTTTCTTGTTTATTTTTGTCTTTTATTAGTATTATTATAATATCCTAAAGCCATAGGTAATTGTTTATTAGAAAAAAAAAATAAAATCGATATGATCACATGTGGTCATTGATTAGAGGAGCAGAATGATTAGACCAGTGGTCCTCAGTCCTGTTCCTGGAGTAACCTTTATTTGATGATCAGCTAATTAAAAAAAAAAAACATCCTGCCTTGACATGTTGGAGCAGACATGCATACAAAGACGTGATACAATTATGTGCAATGCTTTAGTTCCAGATTCCATATTGTATCCATTAGAATTAATAAGTGTTGGATATCCTAATTACATTACATTACATTGCATTTAGCGGACGCTTTTATCCAAAGCGACTTACAATAGTGGGAAAGTACAGATGTACTAGACTAGTACTAGTATACTAGAATTAACATTTGGATATCGAATGCTGAGTGCATATCAGTACTCATGGGGAGTATTTGGGATCACTAGAGCAGGTGCTCTTTGAAGAGCTCGGTTTTTAGGAGTTTCTTGAACCCAGTGATGGACACCTCTGCTCTAGTGGTGGTAGGCAGCTTGTTCCACCATCTGGG
>BRDA01012223.1:28492-45043 GCA_036984385.1 Crenuchus spilurus | reverse complement strand
TTTATTATTATTATTTTTTCGAAATTTAATAAAAAATTATTATGTCACTCCTTTTATTCATAAACTTGTGGAACGTTTAAACGTTCAAGAGGGTGAATCTTTAGTACCTCCCCAGACTTTACAAGTAGAATCCACGTACAGGTGACACTCTCTGTATTAGATTTTCTTTTGTAGACCTTTAGTGTTACATACGAAAAAATTAGTAAATAAACACACAATGACGACGTTTATTCATAAACTCACCTAAGATGAACATTTCAGACCCCTCCATGATTTCTAAGTGGGAGAACTTGCAAATTTGCAAGGTGTTCAAATACTTATTTTCCTCACTGTATTATTAAAAAATAATTTAAAGCTTTTTTATTATTATTATTTATTCAGTACAGCCTGGTAGCATTGCATTTTAAACGATAAGCTCAACATTATTTATCAGCTGTATGCAAACACAGTGCAATGTGCATATTTTTATTAAAAAAAATTAAGCTTCACAGAAATTGTCAACCAATTTACTCCAAATGCAAAAATAGATTATAGTTATGGAGAAAACTATTAATATCCACTGTCTATGAATCCAAAGATTAAAGAAGAGTCTTTGTTATCGTTGATGATCTTTTTAAGGTCGTTATTTACATAAAGTGCTTAGAATGTCTACTGTTTGACCTATTTATACATTTTTAATTATTTGCATTTTTTTCCTGAGGGTTATAGACCTAGTCATCCCCATAAAGGTTGGATTTCATTGGAGGTTTGGTTTGCTGGCTATCGAAGTGTAAATGGTATTGCTGTCAAAATGGTTTTTCCCCTCACCTGTGTAATGTCTTGTAATGTTAGCATTAGTCTAGAATTGTCTCTAATCGTAATCTATACACTTTCATTGCATGCCTTAGAGTATTATTACTGTGTGTTTCATGGCTTTAATATATCTCTGTTGTCGAGTTCCCTGTTGTAGTCTAGGCAGGTTTGACATTACGTTCTACATAGCAGCCTGCTAGTGAATTATCCAGCCACACATTACTTGAATCAGTAATTGTAATGTGGTGTCTCTTCCAAAACTTGAATTAAAGAACCTGATCTATGTTTTTGCTGTAGCTATTAGGGATGAACATTTTAAACATTTTAGACACTAAAAGACCTACATTTTTGATAATGGTAAAAAAATTACAAGACAGTACATGACTTGTTTCATTATTGTTTCAAACTGCATATTCCTTATTGGAATACTTGAGTGTTACTAAGGTGAGTTTTGATATCAGTATGTTTGAATAACTACACCCGTCCCTAATTTGTACCCAAGTGTTATTGCTAGGTGAAGGTGTCTCTTCCCCGGTGACTTGCTTACTGTTGCAGGTACTAAAGCTTCGTCACCTCCACCTGCACTCAATGACAACCGGCCTGCCAGCGAGAACCTGGACACCATTCTTTTCCAGCTGAGACAGGTGACCAGAGAACGGGATGAGCTTCGAAAACGCCTTGCTCTTGCATCGCCGGGCACCACCTTTGATGACTGCAGGTACTGTCCACACACCTGATCATACTGTATCATCATGTAATCTCTTGACTGTGGAGTATAAACACTGAAACTTGTATTTTCTAGAATGTCATACAGTGTATTAAATCTTTCAGATATTAGTTCTACCTGTGTACAGCTCTCTAAGGTTTGGCAACTCTTGTGGGAGGTAGTAATTACTGGACATAGTTCAGCAAATTGCTTAACACAGCCAATGCATAAGACAAGCAAATGTTATATATGTATTGTTGCAGAGTAAAAAAAGTATATCAAAAAACTTAAATACACATATAAACCACCAGTGCACCTTAATTGCAGTGAGCTCTGAGTGACAAATTCTGCCCAAACTGCTACCTTTGCTAACAATGTTTGTTTGGTTTATTTATTGCTGGTAATGTGTTTGATTCCTTGTGTTTGATTGCTGCCATGTGTTTTATTAACCAGTAGTGTGGCATATGCATACATCAGCTGTGGTCTGTGAAGTTCATGTCCTCTTTGTGAAAAGAAGTTTCCCCCAAATTAGAGGGGGTTGTGAAAGCTTTTTGTTTAAAGAAACTAAATGTCGTAGGTGGCGAAATGCATTTTAACCTATATTTTGAAAAAGCCAATAGTGAGACTATACTGTGGCTAACCATAAACTGTCACACTGTTTAAACTCATTCAGTGCTAAATAAAATATGGCATTCCATTAGAATGCTAGACTCCTGCATTCTCTGTAGCATTACTCACATACTGTGGAACATAAAATACCAAGAGCTCAAATTAAGGAAGTTGTGTTATACCAGAAATAGCACAGCTGGCAAAGGTAATTTTTTGGTGAAGCCTTTATGTGGTACTGTTGACATGTTTGTATGAAGTGGCAAAAAAATTATTTGCATCACATTTTCATGAGCTTTTTTAATTAATTCTTTGTAGCTAATGTTTTGATTCTCTACAGGTCTTTTTAGGATCTACAGCTAGATTTATCATTCTGGATGTTTTCTAAAATTTCTTCTATAGCTTCTGACCTTTTTTAGCTTATTAGAATCACTTCGCAAAATTGCAGCCTTTTGAATAGTAATTTTATGTATATATATAAAAAAAAAAAAGTTTATCAGTGTTAATATTGAATTAGCTTTGGAGATTGATTGGTGAGTTTGTGTTGATGTATTGCTCTTGTCTCCAAAAGGCCAAATTCCAAACCTAGTCATGATTATGAGAGACTCAAGACACAATGCATGAAGGCCATGGCAGACCTGCAGTCTCTTCAGAACCAGCACACCAAGACCCTGAAGAGATGTGAGGAGGCAGTGAAGGAAGCTGACTTCTATCAGTGAGTGTCATCCTGCTAGTTGCATGCTATGTACATGCTGGGAGTCTAAGGGCTTTTCCCACAGAGCATGAGGGAGGGGAGGGCAGGTTTCACTGCTCCAACACAGCAAGATGCAAATGCTAAGAGCCATCTGCTATGTTTGTAGTAGAGATTTTAATTAAAGCTGGAATACTCAACAGTGTTGTTATGGCTTTATTAAAATGACAGAGAACTGAAAATGAATGCAATAATATTAATTATGCTTTTTGAGTGTTCTCTGGTGATATTAATGGACTTAGTCACTTAAAAATCATTGTGCATTGAATCAGATCAATAATATTTAGAAAATTTGGTGAAAGACTAATTAATGCAATATACAATCATGCCCACTTCATTAGGCACGCATACCTTGTAGCTACTCATTATCCATTTTATCAACTCCACTGACCGTATAGCTGCTCTTTGTAGTCCTTCAATTACAGACTGTAGTCCATCTGTTTCACTGCATACTTTTTCAGACTTTTTCACCCTCTTCTTTAATGGTCAGGACCCCCACAGACAGGTATTTTTTGGGTGGTGGATCATTCTCAGCACTTCATGTGACACTGATGTGGTGGTGGTGTGATAGTCTGTTGCGATGGTAGTAGTGGATCAGACACAGCAGAGCTGCTGGAGTTTTTAAACACTGTTATTTCACTGTTCACTCTATTAGACACAACTGCAGCTCAACTGATGCTGTACAGTTTGTGTTAATTATCCGCCTGTCCTTCATTGGTGGTCACCCAAGGCTGAATATTTTTGGTTGGTGCACTGTTTTAATTCCAACAGTGACACTTGGTGGTTAAAATATCAGCAGCTCTGCTGTTTTATCCACTCATATCAGCACAACACACTACTACCACATCAGTGTTATTTCAACTAATACCTGCTCTATGGTGGTCATGTAGGCATCCTGACCATTGGAGAACAGGTGAAAGGAGGCTAACAATGTATACAGAGAAACAGATGGACTACACTCAGTAATTGCAGAACTACAAAGTGCAGCTATATGTTCAGTGGAGCTGATCACATAGACAATGAATGTAGACAAATGGTATGTGTACCTAATGAAGTGGCCAGTGAGTGAATGTAAAACTGAGGGACAGTATGTCTCTGTTACAATCAATCAGTATGTATATAAATTCCATTGTAGTTTAAATGTGTACTGAATTTGACAGACAGCTATATTTGCACCAGTTACTATACTTCTGGTTATTTTCTTGTCATATCATCTAGTCATGACATCTTATTGATATGTCTGGTTTGCTGGACACACAGAAGGTCAGAATTGAGTAGATGAAGAGCATTATCACAATATACAATTTGCTATTCAACCTTTAATTAAGATTAAGATGAACCAATTTGCCAATGTGATTTTCACACTATGGAATTTGACCTCCGCATTTAACCCATTTGTGCAGTGAAACACACTGTCCGCACCCGGTGAGGGGTTAGGTGCCTTGCTCAAGGGCACTTCAGTCATGTCCTGTCTGGGGATCAAACCGGCGACCTTCTGGTCACAAGACCAGATCCTTACCACTAGGCCATGGCTGCCCCCCTAAATTAAGGTTAACTTCATCATGATCTCTCCGCTCTATGAACTCAAATCGACTTGTCCTTCCCAGAACCAAGCTCGGCACCATGGGTGATTGTGCTTTTTGCTCTGCCACACCTCGTTTATCGAATCCCCTACCTGACCATTTGAGGACATCACAGACAATTGAAGGTTTTAGAAAAGGACTAAAAACGTTTCTTTTTATCAGAACTTATGATTGTTTTTATTAACTTGTTGGTTTTATGTTTTATATTGGTGATTTTTACTTTGTAGCACTTTGTGATTTGTTCCAAATGTAAAGTTATTTTTAAATAAAATGTAATTATTATTATTATTAACTTTGAATATGCAAATGAGCCATGCATGCATTTCATTGTAATGCTCAACTTCAACTCAAGTGCAAATCAAGTGAAACTCCTAGAAAAAATAAACCATTTAAAAAATACTTCAGACTGTGAATCAAAAGCTTCGTTTATTTAATTTAGATAATAAATTTACAGTGTAGACAGTGTTGGTGTTCTTTGTACTACTATTATTATTATTATTATTATTATTTACATTTATTTATTATTTTAGCTGTAGTCGTCGAGACAATGCAATATTCACATTTTTCGGTATTTCATTTCCTAAAAAAAGCATATGTTGATTTAAGTTTAAATGTAATAAATGACCCAAATGACATGAAAACATTAAATATGTTTGTTTTTGTTTCTGACAGTATGCTGCACAGTCGTCTCCTGAGTGACCAGTCTCAGCTGAAAGAGGAGTTGGAGGTGATGAGAAGAGATAATACTCAGCTGGTGAGAGAGCACAACCATCTGAAACAGAGCTGTGAGGAACTCAAGAGGCTGCATTCAGAGGACCAGAAAGAAGTGGCCGACATGAGGCTACAGCAACAACAGGTACAATTATAACAAACTATACCTCTCCAGGGGAAGTGATGGCAGCATTAAAAGCAAGTAAAATTGCTTCTCTATTCTGAACCTGCATTTGAAATGTGAAAGATTAAAAAGTATAATCTGTTTATATAAGAATAGGTTTAGGTTGAAGATTGAAATCTTAAAAAAAGGAACACATTTGACCATGTAAAAAGTTTAGTGAACCACAGTATGTTAAGTTGTATGTTTGTGTCTGGCCCAAATATCCAGTGAGCACTGCTGAAATATGGCCATGTGCAAAGTATTTTGCAGTGCTTTTTTGTGTCTATCCAACCAGCCTGCAGTACAGTGAACAGACCTGTACACCAGACTTCTTACCTGACCTTGACATGCAGTGAATCATAAGCTCTTGAGCTCAGAGATTATTTGATCAGATGTAACTATGTCAACATGGACATGTCTCGCTACACCAGTCATATTGCACTCCTATCATAAGAACTTTAGTTTCATTTTTCCTCCCCTTGCTGTGTGATTTATCAGGCTTCCTTTCTGATTAAATCCCTGAAACATTCACAGGCTTTTGGCAGAGTGTCTTTTGCAGAGGTCTTTATCCTGCAGGGAAGCAGTAACGGGAGATTCACAGTATCAGCAGTAGTGCACAGAGCTGCTGTGTGTGCAGAGCCTGTGCCGTTTGTATGATGGCAGTGGCAGAACTTTTGGAAGTGGACTAAAGGGGGTTTTGACCCGTCAGCAGTGCTTACGCGTCCCTGCTTCCCTCAGGAGCCTCAGCACATGCGTCACTCACTGTGAAAAGGGCAGCCTGTAAGGGCAAGAGCTGTTTGACTGATGGTAGCAGACTCTAAGACTCTTGCAGTTAGTCAATATTGCAAGCACCGATTACTTGGCCTCAAGGGGAGTCCAATCCAAATGCAGCAAATCCGAGAAAGTGATCAGTTCAGATTGACTTGAGGGACGTTGAGGCAAGCAGAATAAGGCTTCTTTAAGCATGGACATGGCATTACGCATTCATGCAAAATGTTCAAGTAAACCATCAATGTGGTTTATACAGCAGATGTGTGCAGTTACTAAAGTAATTGATATGGGAATTTATTTGCTCAGTACTTTGATAGAGGAATTTGCTCAATGTTTTGTTATTCCCTTTAACATTTAATAACCGATTGCTTGCCGTAGTGTTTTCTGTTACTGTGGAGATGCTATCCCCTTTCCCGACCCGTGGTTGCCCTCTGGTGTTTGCATTATGTAACTTGTTTTAGCTTAAGAGTCAAATTAATGTTTTACTCCCTTATTTATTTAAGGGATTGAGTGACTTATGTTTTCCTGTCTAGGTTATTAGAGAAAATGGGTCATCTGAGGTTTTGAAGCTGTATGACACAGCCATGGATAAGCTGGAGACGCTGAAGAAAGAGTATGACAGCTTAAGCAAGCGTTACAGCGAGAAGGTAGCCAATCACAACACGGACCTCAGTCGACTTGAGCAGGTGGAGGAGGAGAACAGGCGGTTACAGAAACAGACTGACACTTTGATTAAGCAGAGAGACACTGCAATCCACTATCAACAACAGTACTCTGCTTCTATCAGAAGGTAAGAGGTGGTAACTAAATGTACCTTGGCAGGTGGAAGCTAGTATGTACTGGTTATTGTAGTACTTGACCATCAACTGCAGTTATGGATTTTTGAAGTCTTTCCAAAAACCTTTTTCTAGATATTTGTGTGTGAGGGACTTTGTTACATTTTTAGGCATGGACATCACATCCACATGCTTTTTTAACTGAAAAATCAACATATACAAAACTGTACTAAAGTAAAATGTTCGCAGAACCTCCAATCATCTGCTGTTTAAAAAATTGGTTCATTCACCTTATGCTAGAATGTTAATCGAACATTGCATAACCAGTTCACAACAGTACATTAAACATATTGACACTTGAATGAGACACAAATAAAGGAGTGATAAATTCATTTTTATCAAAATGACTGGTTAGTCAGCTAGTTGATGTAAATGGGACTGCTCTAGTAATACAGCCTTGTACTTTTAAACTGAATTTTAGCTATACAGTGTTGGCCCTGGCACATACAGTGGTGCTTGAAAGTTTGAACCCTTTAGAATTTTCTGTCTTTCTGCTTAAATAAGACCTAAAACATCATCAGATTTTCACACAAGTCCTTAAAGTAGATAAAGAGAAGCTAGTTAAACAAATGAGACAAAAAATATTATACTTGTTTGTTTATTTATTGAGGAAAATGATCTAATATGACATATTTGTGAGAGACAAAATTATATGAACCTCTAGGATTAGCAGTTAGTTTGAAGGTGAAATTAGTCAGGTGTTAACAATCAATGGGATGACAATCAGGTGTGAGTGGGCACCCTATTTTATTTAAAGAACAAGGATCTATCAAAGTCTGCTCTTCACAACACATGTTTGTGGAAGTGTATCATGGCATGAACAAATGAGATTTCTGAGGAGCTCAGAAAAAGAGTTGTTGATGCTCATCAGGCTGGAAAAGGTTACAAAACCATCTCTAAAGAGTTTGGACTCCACCAGTCTACAGTCAGACAGATTGTGTACAAATGGAGGAAATTAAAGACCATCGTTACCCTCCACAGGAGTGGTCGACCAACAAAGATCACTCCAAGAACAAGGCATGTAATAGTCAGCGAGGTTACAAAGGACCTCAGGGTAACTTCTAAACAACTGAAGGTCTCTCTCACATTGGCTAATGTTAATGTTCATGAGTCCACCATCAGGAGAACACTGAACAACAGTGGTGTGCATGGCAGGGTTGTAAGGGGAAAGCCACTGCTCTCCAAAAAGAACATTACTACTTGTCTGCAGTTTCCTAAAGGTCATGTGGACAAGCCAGAAGACTATTTGAAGAATGTTTTGAGGACAGATGAGACCAAAACAGAACTTTTTAGTTTAAATGAAAAGTGTTATGTTTGGAGAAAGGAAAACACTGTATTGCAGCATAAGTACCTTATCTCATCTGTGTGGTGGTGGTAGTATCAGGTTTGGGCCTGTTTTGCTGCATCTGGGTCAGGACGGCTTGTCATCATTGATGGAACAATGAATTGTGAATTATATCAGAGAATTCTAAAGACAATGTCAGGACATCTGTCCATGAACTGAATCTCAAGAGAAGGTGGGTCATGCAGCAAGACAACGACCCTAAGCACACAAGTCGTTCTACCAAAGAATAGTTATAGAACAGTTATTGGAAATGTTTAGTTGCAGTTATTGCTGTAAAAGGGGGGTCACACCACATACTGAAAGCAAAAGTTCACATACTTGTGCCTCTCACAAATGTCCTACTGGATCATTTTCCTTCACCAAGTATAATATTTTGTCTCATTTGTTTAACTGGGTTCTCTATCTACTTCTAGACTTGTGTGAAAATCTGATGATGTTTTGGGTCAAATTTAGGCAGAACTATAGAAAATTCTAAAGGGTTCACAAACTTTCAAGCACCACTGTACTTCTCCAAGCTCTGACTACTCTCTTGGTGTACCATATCAGGTTTGATTCAGCACAGCAGGAGCTCAATAAGGCCTCTGCTCAGAATAAGGAGCTGCAGAGAGAGATGGAGAGACTGCAGTCAGAGGTGACCCGTTACAAGAACTTCCAGCTGAAGGCAGTGAAGGATGCTGAGAAGTATAAAGAAGAACGCGACTCTGTGTTTAATGAGTACAGGCTTATCATGAGTGAGAGGGACCAGGTGATCAAAGAGGTGGACAAGCTGCAGACAGAGCTGGAAGCAGCTGAGGCTCGACTCAAAAACACATCGTCTGAGAGGATGGTAGCCAGCGAGGAGCTGGAAGCACTCAGACAGGTATCGATGAAGAGATTTTATGGTTCTAATGAGCAATTTCTGTATGTCGAAGTTAAGAAAACATTTGTGAAAAGTCAAGGCACTGTATTATCTACTCTATGGATTAGAAGTCATGTAATTCTTTGAAATATTAAGTCTTTATATGAACTGAAAGGCCCATGAGAAAGATAAAAAAATGTATATTTGTCAGCTCCTCAAGATATGGCACTTGCTGACAGTATTGTGCTTTGCAGGAGCTTAATTCATCGCTGGTGGATCGAGACCGAGCCATCTGTGAACGGAATGAGCTGCTGGAGAAATACTGCCATGAAGTAAAGGACAAAGCAGAGGCACAGAAAGAACTGAGTCAGGCCTGTAAAGACATCGAGACTGTGCGTGAGGAGCGAGATGTAGCCAGAAAAGAGAGAACTGAAGCCATCATCCAGAGAGATCAGCTACTGCGGGAGTACTACCAAGCCAGACAGGTACTCACGTGGAGCAGAACTGAGACATATGAATACCGTCATTATTTGGCTTTTTACAGGTTATTTGTCATGAGGGAACACTTCCAAACCCTCATGGATTGGATTAATATATCGGTGGTACATCTGTAATAATACATTTTGCACATCTCCACAGTGATGAAACTCCTGCATCTGGTTGCCATTAAAATGACTACAGGATTGAGCTTGTTTGTAGGCAGTTGTATATTTTAAATGTCGGCTCCAGATGTGAAAAAAACAGGAGCTTGTGTAAGAGAGTATTTCACCATAAACCCTAAGTTAATTTAATCCAATCTGCACAGGGCTGTAATTGCTTAATACTGGAAGTACCTTTAAAATATGACCAAAATGACTACATTTAGACAAATATTACAAAAAATTATATTTTGTTCATATTTGAGTGTAATTCCTAACTTTCTCTGGCGCATTTGAACACTGATTGTTTGGATTTTATATGTAACTGCCTTGTGTAATAATGCAAAACGGGAAACGAGGGAGATGGGCTTTAATGCTGCATGCTTTCAGCAGTGACAAATGGATAGCTCTTTTCTCAAGCTCCTCTCATATCCTCAGATGAATGTTTTAGCAGATTTCTCTGTCTCCCATCAGGCAGAACTGCCTTGTACTTTCAGTTATGTTTGTTTCAGATATTGCTGAATAATGCAGAGCTAAATTGTTCAACTTTTAACTCAGTTGACATGGTCTGGGAAAACATTTTTTTTTAAGTTAAAGCTAGAATTATTGGCTTTTCATTGAGAGCGATGTTGATGTTTAATCTGATATTAAATTCATATCTGTGTATGCCTTTGCTTCTGTGTGAATGTGTCGACACATTTTGAGTGCTTGAAAGTTCTGGTTGGTTACATTCTTACCACTACCTCTCTGGGCTTCACACCTCAGCACAGTGTTTATAAGTGTACATGAACAAATGCACAAGATGTTAAAAAAAAACTTATGTTTTTGGAAAATTCCATCAGGCATACTTGTTACTCTATATGTTTATCATTACGTAAATTATCAGCCTTTATATAAAATACAAAACATGACCATCATTTGCCACTCAACTCCACCAGGGGGCTCTCTGACTGTTCAAATTCAGCAGCAGGAGTTTTGCTCTGAGGAATTGTAGTGGTTTTAACCACTCTCTGTATCCTGGGTGCTTTCCAAGTCTTAACAATCAGTAGCACTACTCAGAAGAGCTAATTAAAAATGTTCTTGTGTTCAGGTTTAGTGTGATAGTGTTAGCTTTTGTGACCAGCACCTATAATATACTTCTAACATGTCTGATTTATGTGAACAGAAACAAGACACAGCCACTCTGGACATAGAGCGTGCCAATAAGGAGATTGAGGTGTTGCGAAAGCAATGTGAAGCCATGTCTCAGGAGCTCAAGGAGGCTGTTCAGGAGGCTGAGGTTGCCAAGTGTCGCAGGGACTGGGCCTTCCAAGAAAGAGACAAAATCGTGGCTGAGAGAGAAAGCATCCGGTATGACCCTGTTCTGTCAGTGGATCAAGCCTTACTGAAATATAGTTAAATATGCTTTGAAGAATAAACACTGAAGAAACAATATCTTTACAGCTGTCAGGAGTTAGAATCAACTTCACAAAACGTAATAATAAGGACTATGCTTTTATAAGTACTAAGCCATATTGCATCTGTGTCAGTGTTTGTTCATCTCCAAAATATTAGAATATCATGAACAAGCTTGTGTTATCAATTTAGCTCAAGAATTAAAACATATTTTTTGTTCATTACATGTAAAATATAATATGTAAAGCCTTTTAATATTGATGCTGTTTGAATAGTAATGCACTCTAAATGAAATATTCTACTCATTTAATTTTAAGAAATTTAAACTTAAGTAATATTTATGAATAATTCTGGATTTCTGATTTTCGAGAGCTATAAGCCATGCTGATCAACATTAAAGAGAAACAAAAAAACGTTGAAATGTCTCTACATGTGATGAATATAAAAATGAGAGTTTATCCTTTTTAATTAAATGATGAGCAACAATGACTCTCTTCACCAGATTCCAATTTTTTGTTTAGCACTGTATTGGTATAGGACTTAAACCCAAGTCATATTGTGGATGGCAAAACCTTCTTTAACTCTGATTTAAATGTGAACTATTTACCTGTTTTCACTCTGCTTTAAAAAGCAGTTAAAACAGCATGCCATCAAATTAGCTGCTGTTCTGGTTAACATAACACACAGCTTACTCAAAAAGTTAAGATGGTTCATATGACTTAAGAACAATCTACCAATTATTTAAGAAATTGGACCATCTTCAATAATGCAAACTGATTACAATAAAGTTCTGTTTTCAAGAAATACTATGATTTTAGATTTTTATCAGTATTATCCAACACTAGTTTTAATATATTGGTCCGTAGCTGATCTTCCTGTAAAGTGTTGACAGTATTCTTTTCTTTGTTGTGTGACAGGACTCTGTGTGATAACCTGCGCAGAGAACGAGATCGAGCAGTTAGTGACCTAGCTGATGCTCTACGCAACTTGGATGATATGAGAAAACAGAAGAATGATGCTGCTCGGGAGTTGAAGGAACTGAAGTGAGCTTTTAATTTTGTCACTTTTCTGTCTTTATTATTTATTTTCCATTTCTCTCTCCCTCTCAGAAGCTATTACTGACTTGTGTTGCCAGCAAATATGGAGTCCTGAAGTACTTGTGCTTTTGGTCCATGGCCTAAAGCTCCCTCTAGTGGCTGGTTAATGCGTGTCAGCTATTCAAGGCCTCTTCTTCTCATGAAAAAATACTTTTAAGGACTAAGTTTTTAAAGTCAATGAAGCCCTCCGGCTTTTTTCTCACTGAGCTCATGTATCTTGGTGACAGATTGCCAGTATTCCCCTACTACTTGATCCTGTTCTTCTCACCTACTTTGGAGGTGTGACCTTGATGCTGCTTTTATCACATTCTTTGTTGGAATGTATTTATTCCTTGAACATCTTTCTGAACATTTATTTAGTCCACTCACACTGAAACAATATGATTCCTTGCTCTCTTGGATACACATTTTCATGATCAGAAAACTAAATAAGAATCTCCTGAAGCATAGGTTTCTTCTTTGGACTCTTGTGATTTCTGGGGTCAGCTGAGAGAAAATGAACTGAAAGAAGTGTGTTGCTGTATCTGCTCAGAGGTGAAATGTGGCTGGTTTTGTTCTCTGTGGGAGCTATAGGGAGAAGATGGAAAGCCAGCTGGAGAAGGAGGCTCGATTCTGCCAGCTGATGGCACACAGCTCACATGATTCAGCCATAGACACAGACTCACTGGAGTGGGAGACTGAAGTTGTGGAGTTTGAGAAGGATAGGGTGAGTTCTCACTGTACATCATTGAGTGATCATCATTACAGTATTTTTGGGCTCTTGTGTATAAAAGGCATTGAGAGAACATTTGAAGAATTAATGTGCAAAAACAGCTATCTCTATTTTGTTCTGTTTTTGACATCATTTGAACATGCCTGTTACTCTTTAAATTGTAAATACATTTCAAGATGACTGGACCAAAAGAAATGTGCCAAAAATGCCTGCTTCCATTGACTTCCATTAATAGCAAAGTAAGCTTTCTGTTGTAAAGATTGCATCTGTTTTTGCAAACTCTTTATTTGTTTTTATTTGATTTTCCATTTTACTGACATCCTATTTCTCTCATAAAGTCTCTTGGCTTTATAAGGGCTTGTTTAATATCTTTCACATTTTTGATCTAGATGTGTGAAACATGGCAAAAATATATTGTAATACTCTGAGGTATTTCAGACTTGTCAGTTATGATATTTTGAGATGTTCAAGCCAAATTATTGAAATATCCTGGCTTTTAACTAGTTGGAACAGACATCGTGCATTGCACAGTAGTGCTGTATTTTAAAAGGTATATTTTTTAAACTTTTAAAACCAATGGCATATTTATTTATTTTTTAATGTTTATTCTTTATTTACTGTATATCACTGAATTTATAAAAAATGGACAGCTATGCCCTTATGGGCACTCAAAAATATTTTAACAGGGCACATATTTATGGGAACTCCTTATATTCAGCTAATATTCATCAGTTGCTGACACAGATTTGCAAATGCACCAACATGCAGCTTGTCTAGTCCCTGTAGAGAAGTATTGCCAATAGAACTTGACTCTGGAGCAGATAAACATGAACTCAATCGCTCCATGCCTAGAGGGGTAAAAAGCCCCCCCCATGCCTCAGAACTGAGCTGTGGAGAAGTGGAACTGTTACCTAAAATGACACCATCCAATACTATTACCGTGAGGTGGTGTTCTTCCAGTATCCCTGACCTCACTAATGTTCTTGTTCCTGAATGCAATTGGTTCTACACACAGAATCTAGACACACACAGTCTAGTAGAAAAGCCTTCCCTGGACAGTAGAAACATTTGGACAGAAAATCAGGATACATTATTTTTTATCCCCCTGATTGTTAAAGAAACAGAAGTAGAAACAATGACTGAGCATGTGTCCCAATGCTTTCCATATGGTTTATCACATCTCCTACCCCTAATATTATTTGTCTCTTTTTTTTACCATGCAGGATGACATGGATTTGAAGGCACTGGGGTTTGATATTGCAGAGGGGGTGAATGATCCATATTTGCCAGGTGATTGTGGAATTTTTGTGACTAGGGTGGACAAAGGAAGTATTGCAGACGGAAGATTAAGGTAATTTTAGATATTGAGTGCTTTCTCAATAATGGTCCTTAGAGTCTGTGCCTACTCATTTTACTGCCCATTGCTTTGGCCTAACCAGCTGTGCCTTTCTCCTTGCAGAGTGAATGACTGGCTGCTGAAGATAAATGACATGGACCTGACTAACAAAGACAGGAAGCAGGTCATCAAAGCCGTGCTTAATGGAGGAGGTGTGATCAATATGGTGGTGCGAAGGAGAAAGTCTTTAGGTGGAAGACTGGTTACTCCTGTCCACATTAATCTCATTGGACACAAAGGTATCACCTCCCTCCATTTCACAGGGTGGGATAGTTTAGCTGAACACAAAGTAAAATGAGGCTAATTATGTATTGCTGTTCACGCTGTCTTATCAGTAAATCTCAGCTCATATGGATGGTCTCTTTCAGACAGTGGCATTGGTCTGGAGGGTGGAGTGTATGTGACCGCTATAGCAGCAGGCAGCCCAGCTGCCAGAGAGGGCTCTCTAACCATTGGAGATCGACTAATTGCTGTAAGTCTGCAAACTGCCATCCAGTCTTACACTTACACTCATAGACCATGAGTCTTACACTTTGCTAAATACTGAGGAGTTGAATTGCTCACGAGTCCCTGACCTCTTAGCCTTTGGCATGATCTCTTAACTTAAGCGGATTCAAGCTTCTTGACTCTCTGTAGCTAATAATACCTAATGTCATTCAAATCTTTTATTTGACCTTAAATGGTATTAGATAAGTTAATCATATGCAAAATACTAAGACCACTAGCATTTGTGTAAAAATATGTTGGTGAAAATATCTTCTGTGTTATGTATTGTGTGCAGGTGATGCTCATAATTCATACTGCTTTTATAAGGCTGTGTAGTACATACTTTATTGAGTTTGAGTGATGCATATTGGAGAGCTTATCTTAATGCAGCATGTTAAAAGTGCACTGTCTGTAACCTTTTCATCAAGAGACTGAGGTCTACTTTACTTTAGGACTGTCTCCATTCTCCTGTATCGTGAGTCGTCACATGCATAATGTGATGGAAATAGAAAGACTGAAAAGTCTGCTCCTGCCTTTTCTTTGGAGAAGTGCTGACCTACATTTCCCCTTCCCAGATAAATGGAATCGCTGTGGATAACAAATCTGTGACGGAGTGTGAGGCTCTGCTGAGGGGCTGCAGGGACTCGCTCAGTCTCTCTCTCATGAAGGTGAGCATCTCTCACTGCTGTGTGTGTGTGCATGCTGTGTTCTCATTTCTAAATGTGGAGATCCTCCTCTCATTCTGTAAAACTCATTTGTGACAGCTCTGTCTGAACTGAAACACATGCTTTGATGTATTAAAGAGTAGATGCTCCGACCGCAGGCTTTTGTAATCCCAGTCAACTTGCTGGTCTCAGTGGTGTAATTTGAAATGCTTCTCCTATTTCTCAGAACAGCAGTTTTTCCACTGTCAGAGACATCAGCTAAAGTTCTTGAAAAGCTACATCTGCTGATCCAAATCTGTCTCCTGGCTAGTTCTTTCCTCAGAGCACATCAGGCCAGAACATCTTTGAGAGCATGCGGGAGGCTGAGAAGTCCAACTGCAGAATGCACATGTCTGAGGTTCACTCTCGCAACAGTAGGAACCTTAAGCACAACAGCTCCACCCAGACAGACATTTACAGCAGCGAGGCCGGAGGAGAGAGGAGGAAGACCAGGGCAGACTCTGAGGAAGGCGGCTACTCTGAGAGGAAATCTCCTTTCCCCAGCTCCACTCTGCATCCCACCAGCCTGCGGCCTGCCTCCGAGTTGGGGGGGCGTTACAGTGGAAGCGCTTTTCAGGTGGGGGTGTAAAATGTTGGATCAAGAATGGAAATCAGTTGAAAGTTGTGTTCAAGTTTGACTTTCAGGAGAAATGAGACCAAATCTTTAACTCGATTCTGCCTTCATGCAACTAAAAATGTTCCAGTTTACTTCATCAAGTGACATAATGTAGTGGAGCATCTCCAAAAATCGTAAAGTTCATTTGTGTTCAATTTAATTAAAAATGGTGAACTGTCATGTATATTATATTCATTACATATAAAGTGACATTTCTTGCTTTATTTTTACTGTTGATCTCTCTCTCTCTCTCACACACACTCTCACTCTCTCACTCTCTCTCTCTCTCTCTCTCTCTCTCTCTCTCTCTCTCTCTCTCTCACACTCACTCACTCACACTCACACTCTCTCTCTCTCACTCTCTCTCTCTCACTCTCTCTCTCTCTCTCTCTCTCTCTCTCTCTC
>BRDA01012223.1:4723-25240 GCA_036984385.1 Crenuchus spilurus | reverse complement strand
AGAGTAAGAACATGGATACTACATACACCTGAAGTAACCTCCTAATGGGATCAATAAAGTATCTATCCATCTACATGTGGTCAAAAATGGGTGACTAAAATAATAAAGGCCAATTTCTAGTCACATTAAGAATGCACCATTGTGTTATTTGTATACAGTTAATTGTATCTCAGTTGTGGTATTTGAAATGCAATATAGCACTTTGCCCATATCATTTAGCTGTTCTGCCCACTTTAATTAGTTTCTAGGCCTGAGATCGAGCTCCCTCTGCACTGCGCTGGGTGGGGAAGGAGCAGAGAGCTTGATGCAGAAATGCTGAGGCATGCCTCCTGATGATACGCAGGACATTACGTAATATTATATAATAGACATTATTGATTTATGTGTTGAGATGCTTGTTAGTCTGGATTGCTCTTTTTGGTAATTCTTGCAGTTTGCAAATGTTTTATAATTTGTCATTAATTTCTGTGTATGTATTTGTGTGTTCAACAGAGCTACTCTAATGATGGAGACTGTTTAGAGCAGCGTGAGGTTTTGCGATCATCTCCTAGCCGACCTCACAGACACAGCGTGGGTTTCGTTCCTACAGTCTATAACGGAACCTTGCCACCAAGTGAGTTACACACCCTGTTCTAATGAAGTGTCTGCCTGCTCCAAAGCTGTTCTGAATTGATCTGTACTTTGCCCCCAGCTCTGCCTCTACTTTTTATGCTTTGTACCTTGCTTTTTGCCTCTAGCAGTACCTCTGCTTTTTCTGTATGATGTACTATATCACTGCCCTGCAGGAGATGACATATAATAATGAGTGCTTCACCTAACTTTACTGTTAAATCTGAATTATTGAATTTATGCAAATTAGGTTAGAAGGGGTTTTTAATCTCTCAGCCACATTTTCTCCCCAAAATCTTTTTATTCAGGCTCATTTTATTTTATGCGTTTAATTTCTTAAGACAAGAAGAATAGAAATTTGATCTCTGTAGGTTTTTTGATCTTAATTGTGTACAAAACCTTTTTATTCCAGTCATTTCATTTTATGCATTTAATTTCTTCTGCCAAGAGTAAAGATTTGAGGGCTGTAGTTTTATGTAAAGTCCAGATCTCTACACAGGGTGCCACCCAGTGCCTCTGGCGACATATGCGCATACAGTATGCATGGGGCTTGTGTGATAATTAAATCTATTTTTACCTGATTTGAATATTCATCATTTGGCCGGGCAAGCTGATTTCCGTGCCTCCCCGCTGTCTGCTCATCTGTTGCCCAGAGCAGCTGGGTTGGTGTTCAGTCCTGAAGGAGGAGCAGAAGCAGAGGGCCCACAACAAACTACATGGTGCTAACTATGTGCCCTTGTGCTAGAAACACAGACAAAAGAGATGCACAGGACGGAATGAGAGTGTATTGCACTGATTTATTTTTTCATATGATTGTGTTGAAACTTCAGACTCGGTACATCGAGGCCTGGCCCCGTGCACCGCAGTGACAGCTGTTATGAGGAACCCTGTTTACACTGTTCGCAGCCACAGAGTGCACACCAGTAACTGCCCCTCTGTTGCCAGTCAAATCTGCCATCAACACACACATACCAGGTACCTCAAAAGCAACACAATACACATACTTCTCACATACGTCTAGTTGCATGCAGTGAGTTTTGTGTACATTTCCAAAAAACTAAATTTTTTCAAAGTGCACCCTGTAAAGGCAACATCTTGCCTTTCTACATACTGTGGATGTGGTGGATTGTTTGTAATATCATGCAGACATAAATGTTCTGGAACCCTCGTTATGCTAAAACGACCTCTTCTCATTTGTACAAAGCATTTCAGTTTGATCATTTTTTCCAATGTTTGTACCTCCCCCTCTGTGTCTCTGTCTCTCTTTCTTAGTCCTCAGCATCAAGGGCGTCTGAGTCTGGACCTGAGCCAGAAGCATTCTGCTGAGTACTCTGACTCCTCCCGCAGCAGCCGAGCCTCTCATGGCACAAACTCATTGCCGTCCAGTGCCAGACTCGGTCAGCCTCCACCTCGCCTTCCTCTCACACTCCTCTATCTGAGCCAGCCCTCTCACACAATTTTTGGATCATATCTTATTCTTAGTGTTATGAGTGCCTTTCTACAGTAAATAATGCTGTTTTCTTTGCAGGTTCATCCAATAACGTACAGTATCGTGCAGAAAGGATAAAAATTCCCTCCACTCCTCGTTACCCACGCTCTATGCTGGGCTCAGACAGAGGTGTGTTTCTCATTAGAGACAATTTGTATAAAGTTTTCAGTTCAATGTTTTATTAAGGCCACTTTGTGGGCAATTATTTTTTTGTATTATTTATAAACCTTTAATACTGATAACATTTAAGGCATGGTACATGATAGTTATATGCCTGTGACTTCCATTTAGTTTTCGAAGCAAATATTCTGTGTTTTTAATAATATAAAACCTTTTAAGTTGAAGATGAATGGTAAGTGATTCTAATACCAGGCATGTGTTCAAGTTTCATCATAATATTCATATAATTTTAATATTAGTTTGAAGCTGTGGTTTTATAAAATAAGGATTTTTACTTGTGTAAAAAGGAAAAGGAGCTGTGTGACTATAAATCATAATAAACTAGACTATTTATTATTAATGTTAAGATTTATAATTTATATCCAGAATTTGTGTAAAAAAAATAGATTAAATATATATAGTCTGTTATTTTGCCTATATTCCCAAAATACTGAAAATCTTGATTTGAGAATTGTGACAAAGCTCACTGATGACTGAAAAATATCAAACCTGGTACTTGATCCCACTTGCATTACAGTAAAAATATTTATTTTTAAAGGTTTACAAATTTCCTAAATGTTCCCAGCATTTTAGGCAGCATTGCGTAGAATTGGTTTAATTAAACCTCTTTCTGATGCTTGATATGATTCCAGTAAGATCAACATTTTTTTCTTGACAAGTAACATTTAAAACATTTAAATCTGCTGTATGTTATGTTCTATAATGTAACTGAACATTAATATGACAAGTGATTCCAAACTTTTGTCCCAGTTTGTCATAAATGTATATTTGTTTGTTTGTTTCTGTCTGTCAATATCTAGGGTCCATGTCCCACTCAGAGTGCAGCAGTCCCAGTCTCATCACACCACCTCTGTCCCCACTCAACCTAGAGACGTCCTCGTTCGCTTCCAGCCAGTCACAGAACTCCATCTCCACGCTACCACGCATCTCTGTCAGCCCTGTGCCCACAGGAGAGCGCCGGAAAGACAGGTACCGCCCCATCACCTCAGCCCCCGACACCCCCACCCCACACCGCCAGGTCTTCTGCGGGGTTGCCAAGCAACAGCTCGTTCTCACAGCCATACTAAACTCAGTTTCTTCCTGTACTTCACTCAGGCCCTGTGAAACTGGATCAGAACGGATGAAAACAAAATGTTTTTTCTTTCTGTATGTCTCTCTGTCTCTCCTCTCTTTCTCTCTGTCTCTACTGCTCTGACCTGTAGTACAATTAAAGTGATATAATCTGGTTCAGTCGTTCATTTCACTAACATGTTTTATTTTCATTTCTGCATTGTGTTCATAATGTCTCTTTCTAAGCTCATCGGTACATATTTATCTTCCTTCACCCTGTTGAGTCTCTTTCTGCCTCTCTGTAGATTTTCACACGTTTTTTCTTCTTCTGCCTCTGTTCTTTGCTTCCTGTGAATCTTTCAGATCTCTGTACCGTAACAGATCGTTTCTGAGAATCCCTCTGGCTGCTAGGCCTAGGTTCTCCTCTCTCAGGAGCCTGAGGTTTGTTTCCTGCCAGTCACGCATAGGGAATGCTCAGCAGACCCGCCTGTTTGCTTGATGTAAATATAGGGCTGCATTTTGAGTGACTGGCTGTGGAAATCCCTGCTTGTATATGTTTTATGGACAGAGTTTTATTATATGCTAAATCAGTTGACTGATAACTCCAACGTTTAGATCCTAAACATTACAAACTTTAGTCCATATGACTCATGTGACCTAATAAATGAGGTTGATCAGCAATTAGAACCACCTACTTATGCACTTGCAAAGCCACATACAATTTGGAACCATATTATTACATTTTAATAATCTAATTGCAGTGATGTGGTCATTTATTTCTTTAGGACTGAGTATTTGTTGATTGAACTGTAATTTGCATATTCTGATGTTTAGACTTGTAGATTTTGCATGTGTTTTGACTGCACTTGTCTGAAAAGATCCAGCATATTTATACAGGCCTAGTACTATTTTTTCTATTAGTATCTTTTGTTTTTTACTGTAATCAACTTGTGGGTTTTAGGCCTCTTTCCACTCTTGATGTAAGCTGACTTTTAGTTAATGCATTTCTGTCTTTTTAAAATGAGTTCTCACCTGTCTGGATCTTTTGTTTATTTCCTTCATGCACACACCCTCTGTTTTGTTGCTGTATGGTCCTCAACTTGGTAGTCATACCTCAATTTGTAAGACTTCTCTGTTAAATGCTCTTCTCCCAAGTTGCATGAAGATGCTCACTGATTCAGTGTTTCGGTATCTGTCAGTTCAGGTCACCTTCACTGTGACCATGTTTTCCAGTCCCAGTCTTGAAGTACAGCTGCTCTGCACACTTTAGTGTTTTCACACTGCTGGAATCATCTGCTAGTTGAATCAGCTATGTTGGAGTGAGAAGAAAGCAAAAGTACTCCAGGACTGGAATTTGGTTCACTGCTGTAGACATGCTTATCTCTGACCTAATGTTTTTGCTTTGAAAGGCCGTACCTGGAGGAGCCGCGCAATGTCATTGTGCACAAAGGGGCTGAACCTCTGGGCATTTCCATTGTCAGTGGCGAGAATGGAGGGATCTTTGTGTCCAAGGTGACTGGAGGCAGCATTGCTCACCAGGCAGGCCTGGAGTATGGAGACCAGTTACTAGAGGTTAGTACTACGTCTTTTTGGTCTTCATGTACATTTAGTTTAACAGTAGGACTAAACCACCTTGAACATTTTGTCACCAGTGCTGATTTTCAGGAGAAAAAATTCTGGTAACTTTAATATAGAGCCACATAATTGTATTTTATCAAAGATTCAAGCAAGTTCACAACATGATTTGCATATTCAAAATCACATCACATTCCTTAATCTACATGTGGTTTTCTTATGTAACCTATAGCGAGAAATGATCAAAGCTTTTACCAGCTTTTCTATTCAATGTTCTTCATCTGTTTAACCTTAATATTGATATCAGTACTTACTTGTGTGGAATTTGTGGTTATATGTGTTGTGTGAATGTGGTTTGATTTATGTGGATTTTGTGATCTTGTCTGTCACTTTAAAAAAAAATATTTATTTTTTAAGTATAATGGGATAAACCTGCGTAATGCCACAGAGCAACAGGCACGTCTCATCATAGGCCAGCAGTGCGACACCATCACCATCATGGCCCAGTACAACCCTCACATGTACCAGCTTGGAAACCACTCACGCTCTAGGTATGTGCTCTACTTTCATATGTCTGTTTTTTTTTCTTTTTCTTTTTCTGTAAAATAAATTCTTCCTCTGTGATCTAGTCAATCAATTTGGTCTGTTCCACCATAGTTCTCGTTTGGAACCAGTGAGCACTCATTCCACTCCTCAGGGCAGTGGTGCTACCACCCCAGATAACCACTCCACCATCGACACCCTCAGTGAGCAGGACGAAGGCACTCTCACCCCCTCATCCAAACAGACTACACCCACTACAAGTCCGCACAGCTTCATCAGGTGCAGAATCTGTGTATAATCACACCCACACAGGCAGATAACGGCAAAAAACAAAGAAACAAGTGGTTTAAAGAATTCCACTGTACATGCACATGTGAATATAATCAAAATGATTTATGGGAGTCTAATCTATTTGTGCTGTAAATTTTAATTTGGTCCTCCCCTCACAGGATGTCTTCAGGGGGGTCTAAGAAGATGCCAGAACCACGGGTGGTGTCACTGAGGAAGACTCAGGTAGAGCTGGGTGTTCAGATCTGTGGGGGGAATCTGCGAGGGATCTTTGTGGAGAGGTTGGAGGAGGACAGTCCTATCGGGTCAGATGGACTCATGCCTGGTGATATTATTCTAGAGGTGAGAGGAGTAGACTATTATTGTTGGCGCAAGACCTCCCCCCCTCCCCAATCTCACTGATATCACAAGTTGAAAACTGGTCAGCTTAGTCATGAACCTCGATCATTTGTAGTTCTTGTGAGCTTGTGGTAGTTTTTGTTCAGGGAAGCTGTATTGAGAAAAAAATATAATGTTGTGCAAGCTATTTTCATGTCTTTTGAGTATAATTTATACTTTGCCCACCTATGATCTCTGATTCTGATCTTTTAATCTTCAGCAATAATGGTTTTTCATACCTGTGCAGCTTACTTCTTGAGAAAATTGTAGCAAATTGTTCTCATCATGCCTTACGCCCTTTATTTAGTCCTCTGATCAATAGAGAGTGAATGATTGAGTCATTTTTACCTCTCCCAGGGCCTGCTTTGTTCTCCTCTTGTTCTCCTCTCATCCCACACTCCACATCTCTGCCACCTATTGTTCTCCATTGATCACATCTTTCCCTTTTTCGCTGTCTCATTGGGCTCAGGTAATTTAGCTGAGGAGAAGGGAATTGATAATATCCCATCCCTGGCATGGCCTTCCATAGACCTCTGCCAGATGAGCGAAGCCTCTGCAGCTCTGTCTCATCCAGACAAAGCAAAAATGTCATCTCATCTCATCTCACAACACATTTCAATTTAGGCTGAGATGGAAATCGATCATGGGGCACTTAAATGTACAAGAGACCAAAGTGCAAACATTTTTATTCTATTGGTGTCCGTCTCAAAATGTGTTCAGAGATTAAGTGGAGAGGGGTTGTCTGTCTGCTTTCTCTCCCATTGCACCCTTTTATCTCTCTGTCTGTATGTCCATCACTCTGTCTGCTCTCCAGTATAACTCGGTGGCTATGAAGAATAAGACTGCAGAGGAGGCTTACCTTGAAATGCTCAAGCCAGCAGAAACGGTCACATTCAAAGTCCAGCATCGCATGGATGAGTTCAACCAGCTAAAAGATACTGCAGGAGATGGATTCTATATCAGGTACAGTAGACCATCATCACATAAGCATGTTTACTTTTCCATCTGTGACTGCACTATAAATGGCCATAGTGAATTCTTTGTAGACAAATGCCAATATCTTTGTTCATATGGACTGGTCTAAATACGGTCCCAGTAGGCTAAGGCTCTACATTTATGGAAAATGCTTGATCTCTTTAATTATGTGTAAAGCCGAGGATGAGATTTTGCATCTCACAGTAAAACTAGGTCTAAGTATGTGCCATTTGTGGATTCTCATGGTGCTTTTAGTAATGAGATGGTCTGAGACAGAGGCATTGTTTGAGGACAGTGGCAATGAGAAGAATGACTGTGTGCTGTTCAGAAATAGCTGGGTTTGTCTTTGCGAATGGAAGTTTTCATTGTGCAGCTGTTACAGGCACTTTAGCCTGCCTGCTCTCTTATGTCATATGCAGTAAATAATCTCAGCCAGTCCATATGTCCTGAATATTTTGGGCTGAGGAGTCATAGCTCCCCAACTAAAATCCTACACTTATACTTAATGCTCATTTTGTTTTTCATCTTTTTTTTTTTCTTCATAGAGCACTTTATGATCGAGTGGCAGAGACAGAGCTGGATCTCTCCTTTAAGAAGGATGATATTCTGTATGTGGACGACACACTACCAAAGGGCAATTTCGGCACATGGTTGGCTTGGCAGCTTGATGAAAATGCACAAAAGATGCAAAGGGGGCAAATCCCTAGTAAATATATGTGAGTTTATTTTATGTGTGTGGTTTGTTGTTCTGGTGGTCATTTGTGGAGTTGGTTGTGTTTTTGGACTGAATTGAGCTTTTGTAAATGTGACACTATGTAGGATGGATCAGGAGTTCTATCGCAGGCATAGTATGACTGAGCTGAAGGATGAGGTTGGTTCTAGCAAAACGCTCTCCGCAGCTGCGCGCAGGTCTTTCTTCCGCAGGAAGCAGAAGCACAAACGTAGCAGCTCCAAAGATGGAAAAGACCTCCTAGCCTTGGATGCCATTAGCACAGACTCCATACCATTTTTAGAAGGTGAGGATGGCTCCTGTATCCCCTGTGAAGGATTACTGCAATAATGTGTTTAGATCCCATCAGTAGTGTGCTATATTTCAGACACTGTAATGAATGAAGAAAGTATTTTGGCTGAATCTTTTATCAATATTATTAAGGATTTTAAATGGTATCTGTAGATGGATGCTTTTGTTAGTAACACCATCTGCTTGTTTCAGCAGGTTTTACAGCTTCTATCGCTTCAGTTATTTATGTTGTGCTTTGTATTGTTTGATCAGACTGTGTGAGCCTAGCCTACCAGAGGGTGCAAAAAATAGACTGCACTTCTCCCAGGCCAGTGCTGATTCTGGGCCCTTTGGTAGACCCTGTTAAAGACATGCTGGTTAAAGAGTCTCCAGGGAAATTCTGCAGATGTGTACTTGGTGAGTGTCCACACTGAGCCCACAATAGAATGACTAATAACTACTCAAGATTTTTCTTGTGGGATTTTAATAGCGTTCGTTCAGTATGACCAAAAGTTGACCTTGTGTTGTGTGATGATGCAGAGGTGATGAAGGCCTCTCAGCAAGCCATTGAGCGAGGGGTGAAGGACTGCCTCTTCATTGACTACAAACGGAGGAGTGGCCACTTTGATGTGACAACTGTTGCCTCTATCAAGGAGATCACAGACAAGGTCTGTCCAGTTTGTCCTGCTTTTGATTTAGTGTGCTACTATAGAGAAGTGAAGAACATCCTTTTAATTTGGTGATTTGTCATTTTGTTAGTAAATTAAGAAAAACATCTTGACTTTCTAAGACACACTGTTGGTGAATCAGTGATTATAAATATGTAATTATGTATAATTACTGAATGTCTGTTCACCATTTAATCAGTAATCATGTAAAATAGGCAGTCTTGAATGTAAAATGCATTGCTCGTTATAGTGTACTTAATCTTGTGATTGGCAGTCACATGGAAAAGGTAACATAATAAACAAACATGATTTGACATTCTTCTGTGCAGATAATGTAATTAATGATTGAGTGTTCAGTGATTCTCAGTCGAAGTTCTTGGGCCTCAATTGGTAATTAACTTACGAGGAGTGCATGGAATGCAGGTTTCTCACAGTAGTTTAGACATGCATAGAAAGTCTGATATTAACACAGTAATAATACACGTGCCAGTACATCAAAAGAAGGCCAGATAATTTAGAGCTTCCTAATAAAAAATAGCAAGTCATAAGAAAAAAAATCTGTCTGGCAGATGTGTATTAAATCTGTTTAACAGGACACATCAAATAGTCTCTAACTGCCCTATTCACTGTATACAGTGGGGAAAATAAGTATTTGATGCACTTTTTTGATACGCTGATTTTGAAGTTTTCCCACCTACAAAGCGAAGTCTGTAATTTTTATTGTAGGTACACTTAAAAAAAATCCAGAAAATCACATTGCATGATTTTTAAATAATTGCATTTTATTGCATGAAATAAATGTTTGATCACCTACCAACCAGCAAGAGTTCTGGCTCTCACATACTGGTTAGTGTTTCTTTAAGAAGCCCTCCTATTCTGCACTCATTACCTGTATTAATTGCACCTGTTTGAAATTGTTACCTGTATAAAAGACATCTGTCCGGCTGGGATGGGCTATGGGACAATAGGCAAGCAGCTTGGTGAGAAGGCAACAACTGTTGATGCAATTATTTGAAAATGGAAGAAACACAGGATGACTCGATCTTCCTCGGTCTGGGGCTCCATGCAACATCTCGCCTCATGGGATAAGGATGATTCTGAGAAAGGTCAGGAATCAGCCCAGAACAACACTGGAGCACCTGGTCAATGACCTGAGGAGAGCTGGAACCACAGTCTCAAAGAGGACCATTAGTAACGCACTACTCAGTCATGATTTAAAATCCTACAGGGCACGCAAGATCCCCCTGCACATGCTAACACCTGTCCAGACCCATTTAAAGTTTGCCAATGAGCATCTGGATGGTCCTGGAGAAGGGCATGTGGTCAGATGAGATCAAAATAGAGCTTTTTGATATCATCTTGCCATGTTTGGAGGAAGAACAAGGATGACTACAACCTCAAGAACACCATCCCAACTGTGAAGCATTGGGGTGGAAATTTCATACTTTGGGGATGCTTTTCTGCAAAGGAGACAGGACGGCTGCATCATACTGAAGGAAGGATGGATGGGGTTATGTTTCATGAGATTTTGGTCAATAACCACCTCCTCTCAGTACGAGCATTGAAGATGGGTTGTGGCTGGGACAGAGGTCTTATGCAGGTAACAAGTTCAAACAGGTGCATTTAATATAAGTAATGAGTGCAGAATAGGAGGGCTTCTTAAAGGAAAAAGCATTTATTTCATTCAATAAAATGCAAATAAATTATTTAAAAATCATATTTGCTTTTCTTGGTTTTTTTTACATTCTGTCTCTCACAGTTAAAGTGTATTTATGATTAAAAAAAATTCACAGACATCTCTATTCTTTATAGGTGGGAAAACTTGCAAAATCGACAGTGTATCAAAATCAGTGTATTTTTCTCACTGTACTGCTCTACTTTGGGGTTGAGCCATTTTGTACTGGTGTCCGAAAACGGCACAGAATTTTCAGTGCACTCCAAAAACTCCCAGAGTGCACTGCAATAAGTAGTGCACATCCAATGTACCTTAGTGGATTCACATAGTGCATTGCGTTACTTGGTTTGAAGATTGAAACAACAGAATCTGCCGTCACACAGTAATGAGCACACTTGCATGAGGTTGTGTCGGAAATAGTTTACTACAGTCACAAATTCTGCTTCCTATAATGTTCTTTACAGTGAGCCAGATTTTGGAATGTAGGGTGTAGTGATTAGTGGACCATTATGGACATGGCTACCATTCTGTGGTGCTCTGGAAGCTTTCAGTGGTAACCATAAGAATTCTATTTATTGATTTCACAGCCTATGATGGAGTAGCCCACAAGAACAGCCAACAAATTAGCCGATACAAATAATTAATTTCATAATGGGACACTTCTGCGGCGCTTATCACTTACACAACTACAGCATTTTCATTCATTTAATGGGAAATTGTGATTTAGTTTGTTTACAGATTCTTATTTGGTGGAGTAAATTGCAAAGGAAGAGCCCAGTGTTAATGAACAAGTAACACTGCTGCACTCAAAATATTCAGCTCCTTAGAAACGTTTAATAATTAGAAAATCCGTGGTTTTCCATAGACATAAAACAAACATTTGTCAGTTTCTTTTGGCTATGCTAGCATAGTTTCATTAAATGTTATTCATCACAAAGACATCTTGTAGTTTTGAGGGGTTGCATGTTTTTGATTGCAACTTTAACAAATTCCTTTCTCAAAGGTCAGTATATGAGTTTTAGGAATATGATGATGTTAAAATATTGCCTTAAGTGCTGTTTGACTGTTCACAAGTCCCTGATTCAAATGTGTGACTTATTCTCTCTAACATCCAGTTTCTCTATGTGTGGCCATTCATTGTTCATGTAACATGACTTGAAGTTGCTCTGTGCTGTGTCGTTCTCTCTCATAGGACTGTCACTGTTTGCTTGACATTGCACCTCACGCCATCGAACGGCTTCACAGCGTTCACATTTACCCAATCGTCATTTTCATTCGCTACAAAAATGCAAAGCAAATAAAGTAAGTGGCCACATTCTTCCCCTTACACGCTCCTATTAACAAGGTCTTTATGTTTTAAAAGTGAGCCAAGAATAAAGGCTACTAGTCTAAATGTGAGTCTTTAAGGGTTATCCTTGTTAGGCTTTTATAAGACCCAGGAAAGTGACAAATTGCCTCCCCAAGTGCTGCTAAAAGCCCTTTTGGGGTATTTTATTCCAGGCAGGCTTTCTACTCTCCCATAGGGACTGGGAGTCAATTGCAAAATGGAAAGCCAGAGTGAGCTGCAGAACTGCGCTGTGCTTGGCAGTACACTGGGAACTGCTGCAGTAAAGCGGATGGCTGTATTAACTCGGCTGTTTATGTAAAACAGATATATGCTGCCTCCTAAACCATAGCCTGTGAGTGGGTGGCTGCCACTCTCAAGGTTGAGCACTGCAGAATGCTCTATGGTGTGATCCAGTGCTTGTTTTATTGTAAGAAGAAAATATGAAGCTGACTTTGTATGCTGTGCATATTGTGGCTGCACAGTATATAGATAGAACTCCAGGACTTTAGGGATAAAGAGAATGTTAAAGTTATTTGCCTGATAAGTGAATCTAAATTTCATTTTGGCCATACACACTGACACAGATAACTGATGGTGAAAACTCATCCCAGTAGATCTCTGCAAATTGGAGGATTCTCAGGAGGTGTTTAAAACCAAGCCTTCACTCTACATTGTGTTGAACTTGGGGGAATAATTCCTGTCATGAGTGACCTGCTAAGTAGCACTAAGTATAACAGCAAAAGAGGGCAGCCATTACAGGCTGCACGAAGCTACTGTATCTCTATATTTTGGTAATCTTTTTGTCCTTAAGAACCTCCCACCACACATGCACACCAATTTATGTAATACCAAACAGCTGGACCATTTTAAAGTCTTTTTTATGTAATATCATTTGTCCAAAGTGTTGTAACGCCAGCCACATGTTCTCTCTCCAAAATATTTTGTCTCTGCTTAACTGTGACAGTTTAAAGCTGTTTTTATTTAACTGTTAAGTGTTAACAGCACTTAATCCTAGTGATTAAGATGTGTCAGTACAGCATCTCTCTTCCCTGTGCCTTGTGTAGGGAACTGAAAGATCCAGTATATCTGCGGGATAAAGTCTCTCAAAAACATTCCAAGGAGCAGTTTGAGTGCGCACAGAAGATAGAACAGGAGTATAGCAAATTCTTTACAGGTTTGGATTTGGTTCATTATTGTTTAAATGTGGTATTCTTCACTACAACAAATGACTGTGTCAGTTAACGACTGTGATTTTGATGAACGATTAAGCATTTAATACGGTGTTGGAGCACTGTAAGATATTACCAGTCACACACATACTCCCCCAGTCATAAGCCATGTACATGAGAGGTGAGACGGCAATAACCATACACTATATGGACAGAAGTATTGGGACACCCACTCGTTCATTGTTTCTTCTGAAATCAGTGGTATTAAAAAGAGATTATCCTGCTTTTGTTGGAGTTACTGCATTTACTCTTTAGGGAAGGCTTTCTACTTTTATTTTGGAGCATTGCTGTGAGGATTTGGTCACATTCAATGATGAGTGTTGGTGAGATCAGGATGTTGGATGATCACCACCTTACCTCATCCTCAACTCCCCAACTCAACCCAAAAGTGTTGGATGGCACACCATCATTCCAGAGAACACTGCTCCAATGCTCCAAATCTCAATGCCAGGGGGGGATTTATACCCCGCTAGCTCACACCTGGTATTAGGCATGGTGCCAATAGGTTCATGTTTATCCAAATCCTATTCTAGTGACAATACTGCTATAGCATTCTGTTGACAATGCTTCTGTACATGGACGAGACAATCTGTGCACATTTTGCACATCTGTGTTGGCAATCTGTGCAAATTTAGTCACTGAATGCTTTCATTAGAAGTTGTGTCCACAAACATTTGGACATATAGTGTATGCATGATGTCAGCATTTTCCTATTAAAGTACTGAAAACAGAAGTGCTCTATGTTCACAATAATTTACCGGAACCTCATTTTCAGTGATCTGTTGGGCTGTCTTCATGTTGGATACAGAAAAAAATAAATATACATGGATGTTGCCATTTGAGCCAATGCTGCTCAGTCTGTTTAATCTAAAACTGTTAAATTTATAGTATATTTACTATCTTAGTCCCTCACAAAGCTGAGTTTCTGCTGTAGATGCTTAAATTTAGAATTTCTTTTAGAAAGATTTGCTCAACCTTTGCTTCACATTGTAGTTGGTTATTGGTAATAATTCATTGTTATCCAGTTTGATCTGAATAGTTGTGCATTTTTATAAGCTTGTGATGTTTTCTTTTGCAGGTATTGTCCAAGGAGGCACGTTGCCCTACATTTGCACTCAGATCGTGACTATAGTGGATCAGGAACAGAGTAAAGTCCTGTGGACTCCGCTGGGCTCTCCCTAGGTGGCTGAGCCAGTGCTCTCCGCTTACTGCCTCTCACACCTGAGCTTACAAACACTATGCTTTACACTCGCACTACACGCAAAGGTACACTACAGTGAGCATAAAGGTTGTATAGTGATCCTCTTTTTTTTTTATTTTTTATTCATTTTATGTTTAATTGTAATGTTTTAATTGTAACGGAGCCTCTTGTCTGTGTGTGTGTGTGTGTGTGTGTGTGTGTGTGTGTGTGTGTGAGAGAGAGAAAGGGAGAGAGAGATTGTCAGTGTGCGTGCAGATGCAGGATTATAGCACTGAAGTTTTCATTGTTTTCCTTTGGTCTTCCTGACAGACATTTAATGATTAGTAATGCTGCATCTAAGACACTTGTTTACAGAAGAATCAGTCTGTGATTTGTTATTTAATATCTGCTTGAATGTCTACTTGCCCTTTATCCTAAAGAAATGGTTCCATCAGAAATCCCATTTACACACTTTTTCCACTTATCTCTGTGGTTGGCTGGCCTTTTGTTTCTTTAGTTTAGAGTTGAAGCTGCAAGGCTAACATTGTTAACAAACTCGAGGACTCTGTAGTCACCTATATGTACAGCATATGTCCAAATGTTTGTGGACACACTATCTAATGAATGCATTCAGCTTCTTGAAGTTACACTCATTGCTGACACAGATGTGCACATGAATGCAAACAGCTTGTTTAGACCTTGGAGAGAAGTGCTGCCTAGAGAATATGACTCTCTGGATCAGATAAACATGCACCTATTGGCAACATGTTTAATGCCAGGCATGGGTAGAGGGGTTTAAACCCTGCCACCATTGAGCTGTGCAGCAGTGGAACAGTGATGGTGCCCCAGCCAATATTTTGGAATGAGTTGGGGATGAGGTGACAGCGATCTCCTGACCTCACCAACACTCATGTTGCTGAATGCAATCAAATCCTCACATTAGTGCTCCAAAATCTAGTAGAAAGCCTTCCCGGGACAGGAGAGACAGATACTTCAGCAAAAGCAGAATAAAGTATTTTTTAAATGCCGTTGATTTCAGAAGAAACGATGGATGATCAAATTGGATGAATGTGATTTTCTGTGTGAACCATTCCTTTAATGAAGTCATACAATGTGACCCCCTGCCCTTCCCTCCACCCAGCCTAAAGTCAGCCCTGTATCCCAACCCAGTTTTTTCTAAAGGGGCATGTGTAGCTCTCCGTTTTACACACCATTTGAGGACTGAGAACTCAGTGTGGATAGAGAGTAATTGTGTAAATGTAATAATGACTGTTGGTTTGAATCCTAGTGGTTATATGTTTTGAGCTGAGGTGAAACGGTTTTACGGGCAAAATGGAAGTGCCTTTGGAGATCTACCGAGCGTATGACAATGGCATGTGATTGAGGTGAAAGGCTGATGTTTGAAACTCCTCAGATTGCACTCCAGGGCTAGACAGACCACTGTGTTAACATTCTCATAGAGGAGAATATATTTAAAAGAGAACATGAAATTTAACACTTGTACTCATGCATACAGTACTGAAGTACAGGCACACACTAAACCTGTATGTATGCAAACTCAATGAAATATATAAATCTATATATAAACTAAATATATTAAATGTATTTTGACTAGGCTACAGGCCTAGGAGAGTGCAGCAGGTGTCCAGTCAGGTCTTAGCAGATATAAGCATGTTTGTTTTTGTATTCCTCGTCTTTTCTGTTTGTTGGTCACTTTTATATGTACCCACTGCAAAACATCATGGAAGGAAAAGATGCAGGGTAAATATAATTGGGTCTCTTAGGCTAAAACTGTTTAAATGTTAGTCATTTTTAATGTATATTTAATTATTTTTTTTATCCAGCCGTCACCGTTATGTCCTTCATTCAAACCAGTAGTCAGTTATTGTGCCAAAATTCAGTGTGTCCATTTCTTTTTACTTCTGTTTTGCACTTGCAATGTTATGGACCCTAAACAATAGCTGTTCTTAGGTTTCCAGTAGAGGTTGAAAATAGGTACTATGCTTATTATTTTAAGATTAGTATTCATTTAAGTGTATCAGTCATGTTCCATACATTTCATCCATTGCCTCTCTCCTTAATTAGTAGTTTTAAAAAAAGAGGAAAATTTGCATTATTTACATTCTCATTTAAAAAGGGATTTCTTACTGCACAGTTTTCTCAAAGGAAAATCAGATCATATGTTGACTATTGGGTTGAAATTAGGCATTTTGTTTTGAGTGACTTTTAATGTCTAACTGTTTTCTGAATAGATAACATACGATTTTAAATGAGAGGGATTCAACACAACATGGTTGTGCTTTTAGCAGGAATGACTAGAAGACAGGTACTGTTATGATTGGAATTTTCAATATTAAAAAAGAATGTGATTTGTATGAGATGTTAAAGACATTAACATGAGAATAAAAGTCATTTTCTGTATCACACTACAATACCAGATGTGTCCAAATGGTGAGTGAAAGGTGTATTCATTCTCCTGCAGGGTCAACTCTCTCTCTCTTTCAGCCAGCCAGATCTGTGCACATACAGTAGACTGACAGGTGCTGTAATTGAGCAGGGAGCTGTCTTGTTGGTAGCACCATCTTCAAGTTGATGGACTGTCTTTTAGCATGAGGAGATGGGGAAGATGAGGTGTTAATTACTGGAACAGAGTTTTTGAACATCTCTTTGTGGCATCTCCTCTACATTTATTAGAAGTACCTGCCAGAGTTGGGTGATTCTTAACATTTTATTCTGTCTGCTTTGCCATCATATGAAAGCTTGTTAAAGAAACTCTCGTTCAAGTTGAGCTACATTGCCACTAAAATCATGATTTGTATGAAATTGTATTGTTTTTTCATACCTCATTAGTGGTGTTGAGAAAAACTATAGAAGTAGAGAGCAAAGACACTCCTGTCAGACACTCGGCCATTAAAACTTTAAAAGTAAAGATACTTTTAAAGATTGATTTTAGATGATTGACTGCAGCCGTTCATTTTCACCCCTTATAGATGATGGCTGTAGAATATACTTAAGTAATTGCATTCTAATTACTGAGAAACGTCTTTGAAAACCATGGCTATTTTGTCTTATCTGTAATATTATTTTATACATGTAAGTAGTAATGGATATTGCAAACTTCTAATTTCATCCAAACAAAAATATAGTTCATGTCAGTTCATGTGATAATCCCTGGTCTAAAGTCGTGCACACAGAAAACTGTTCACTAGTAGTAGAAATAACCGATAAGAACTGAAGTGGAACAAAGTGAGCTCAGTGGTGAAAGCCAGTTTATAATGAAAAGGGTATGAAGTGTTCGTTTATGCTTCAGGGCTGATTGACATGCTGCAGTGAAGTAAAAGATCTTTCAAATTTCATTTGCATTCATATGCACTACTCCAGTCTTGGGGAAAGAACTGCAATAAGCTACATGATGTGCATGCTGAAGTGCATGCTGTTACTGACTCTGCCATTTATCATTATACGATTAAGGAGAAATAGATTTTAATTGTTTTTTGTTGCACATTTCCATTAAAAACAGCTCTAAGCCTGTATATGTATAGTGTTGAACCTCTGTACTGACACTCTTCCCCATTATTCCCAGCATCTGGAAATATTTGTGGTCATTCAATCATTAGTTTCAAGGGCAAGTTCATGTAAAAAATCACTTTTGTCTCAATAGTCTTTAAGTGAATATGCTGTACGGGTACAGTTTACTTTCAACTTTACTGCTGTCTGTAAACTTGCCAGTTTATCTTTCCTGACCTAGTTCATGGATTTAAAGCGCATTTAATGTGTGAAGTGAAAATTCAGGGATGGATACATGATTTTCAGCAGGAAGTTGAATATGTTCTAGTGTTAATAAACTTCTGATCGCCTTGGTGCTAACTTGAGAAATGAATTTTGCTGAGAAATTTTTTTTTTGCACAGCTACTGGATACTGTACACAAACAATCTTTAATTTAAAATAGTGGAACCTTTTTTGGCATTGATTACTGATGTCACAAATGTTCTCTGGAATATACAACAGAATATCAAACAGACAAAAAATCACCATGCAAGTACGCATTACTTGCGTACTAGGCTGAATAACGCTTTTTAGCAGTGTGTGTGTTGAGGAGTACATTGATCTTCACACAGTTTAATTAATGAAAGTGTCTCAAAATGAGAAACCATGTCTGAGCTCCATCAACTCTTTATTCTGACCTGAGGAGTCGGTGTTTTCTGTGTGTTTGTTCTTAGCTCAAAGATCATTTTGCTGATTAAAAAGCATATAATTGCCTTTATATCTGCTTATCTAAGATCTTCAAATGTAACAATTTGTCTCTTTAAAGGCTAGAGTTGTCCAGACTGGTTTTCTCTGTGCTTCTTTATGGATGTGACAGCTGGACAGTAAAAAAAAAAAAGGACAGGAAGAATATTGATGACTTTGAACTTTGGTGTTGAAGACATTTGAGAGAATCTTGGACAGCAAATGAAACAAATAATTGGAATCAAACCTCACCTTTCACTGTCGTCACCAGGAGTCAGAATTGACTAGGTGACATTTATGTTTGTCTGATCTTAGGGATGTCGAACAAATGTATGCTGATACAACACATCAAATCCTGTCATTCTTTTGAACCTCTGGAGAAGGTTTCCATCAGGTTTGTCCTGCTTAGCATTTACATGTCCATGTGTTACAATGTACACGTGCAGTGTGCGTGTGTGCAGTAGTGAAAGTGCCCTTGGTTATGCCAGCGCTGATTAGCCAAGCTCAGTCAGGAGAATGAAGGCACCTCCTCCAAGCTCATGTCCTCGTTTGCCTCATCTGCTAATTTCTGGCCTGCAGCTCCATCTTAAATGTGCTGCACAGAAGCCTCCTATATATGCTACTATGGCACTGTCCTGACCAACATGTCCTCCAAGTTCCCTTATACCCTCCCTCCTGTCTTGCTGGGGTATCTGTTTCCAGACAGCTGCTGACAGCTCATCTGAACTTGAGAAGACACAAGTCTCTCTGATGGTGATCTTTCTAGTTAGCTTGGCAAACTGTGCCTTTCTCAGCTTTGGCTGAAATATCAAGTGATAAGTTGGCTCCCATTAGCTCTGCCCAGGCTTCTCCATGTATACCAACTTCCATACTTTCAAATGTGTCTGACGTTCCAGCTAAATGGACATGGAGCGACTCGCAGAATCTCTTGACAGTTCAGCACTTTTCCACAAGAACGAGTTCTTCAGGCCTTTTAAGCTGACAGCTGGGCCAGGTTCACAGAAAGATGATCAATAGTGGATCCTATTGCCCTCCATAAATAACATGGTAGTACATCGTCTTCAGTACATGCCATATCTACCAACTGGTGAGCTAATAGGATACTACTCTTCTTAAAGGGGGGGGGGGTCGGAGGAGGTCCAGAAATTTCCGAGTGAATACACATGCACACCCACTCGGAGCAGTAGGTAGATTAGGAACCCACAGCAACACATACAGACCCATCCCAAAAAAATAGAATATCATGGAAAAGTTGATTAATTTCCATAAATCCATTCAAAAAGTTAAACTTTCATAGATTATTGGTTCAGGGCCCACAATTTAAACGATTTCAAGTATTCATTTGTTTATTTTCACATCAGTTGGGCTTCCAGCTCATAAAACCCATAAAAGTAGGGTTTCAAAAAATGTGAATACTGTGGAGAAATCAGCGCAAACTACTACTCAGTATTTGCAGAAAAAAAAATTAGGATCACATCAAATCAATCAAAAATATGGTTCTTTCAAAATGATGTCAATCTTCAATACTTGGTTGGGTGCGATGTGGCATTAAGGTAATCAGCCTGTGGCATTGACTGGGAGTTGTGAAAGCCCAGATTTCCTTGATGCTTGCTGTCAGCTCTTCTTTGTTGTTGGGTCCGGTGGCCCTCATTTTCCTCTTGAGAATACCTCATAGATTCTCAATGGGGTTTAGGTCTGGCGAGTTGGCTGGCCAGGCAAGCCCTGAAATGACATGGGCATCAAACCAGGCTTTGTTGTTTCTGGCGGCATGGGCAGGGGCCAGGTCCTGCTGGAAGATGAAATCTGCATCTCCATACAGATCCTCAACATACCTCTACGTCTAAAGTAGAAGGTCGTCCTGGACCGGGGACGGGTACGGCGGTCTTTGTTGTTTCGGACCAAACTACGGGTACAGTAAAGTCCCGAACGGACCGGTCGGTTGAGCGGTCTGGATTTGGGGTAACTCTTAGATACTCCATAAGAGTTCTCCTTTTACTCCCGGTGGCCTGGGTTGTTGTTTCTTCTCGACTGTCGTTCGTAGTTCCTTTAGACCCGAAAGTGTTGAGGGTCAGTTACGGTGTCCGACTAATGGAATTACGGTGTAGCGTGGGTTGGTTCAT
>BRDA01012222.1:3267-21532 GCA_036984385.1 Crenuchus spilurus | reverse complement strand
TAATACTACTGTCTGATACATCACTACACTCTCTCATACAGCTCTAATACTACTGTCTGATACATCACTACACTCTGTGATACAGCTCTAATACTACTGTCTGATACATCACTACACTCTGTGATACAGCTCTATTACTACTGTCTGATACATCACTACACTCTGTGATACAGCTCTATTACTACTGTCTGATACATCACTACACTCTGTGATACACCTCTATTACTACTGTCTGATACATTACTACACTCTGTGATAGAGCTGTAATGCTACTGTATGATACATCACTACACTCTGTGATACAACTCTAATACTACTGTCTGATACATCACTATACTCTCTCATACAGCTCTAATACTACTCTCTGATACATCACTACACTGTGATACAGCTCTAATACTACTGCCTGATACATCACTACACTCTGTGATACAGCTCTAATACTACTGTCTGATACATCACTACACTCTGTGATACAGCTCTAATACTACTGTCTGATACATCACTACACTCTGTGATACAGCTCTAATACTACTGCCTGATACATCACTACACTCTGTGATACAGCTCTATTACTACTGTCTGATACATCACTACACTCTGATACAGCTCTAATACTACTGTCTGATACATCTGTGACACAGCTCTAATACTACTGTCTGATATATCACTACACTCTGACACAGCTCTAATACTACTGTCTGATACATCACTACACTATCTGATACAGCTCTAATGATACTGTCTGATACATCACTACACTCTGTGATACAGCTCTAATACTACTGTCTGATACATCACTACACTCTGTGATACAGCTCTAATACTACTGTCTGATACATCACTACACTCTGTGATACAGCTCTATTACTACTGTCTGATACATCACTACACTCTGATACAGCTCTAATACTACTGTCTGATACATCTGTGACACAGCTCTAATACTACTGTCTGATATATCACTACACTCTGACACAGCTCTAATACTACTGTCTGATACATCACTACACTATCTGATACAGCTCTAATGATACTGTCTGATACATCACTACACTCTCTGATACAGCTCTAATGATACTGTCTGATACATCACTACACACTCTGATACAGCTCTAATACTACTGTCTGATGCATCACTACACTCTGTGATACAGCTCTAATACTACTGTCTGATGCATCACTACACTGTCTGATACAGCTCTAATGATACTGTC
This sequence comes from Crenuchus spilurus, assembly GCA_036984385.1. Classification (NCBI taxonomy): domain Eukaryota; kingdom Metazoa; phylum Chordata; class Actinopteri; order Characiformes; family Crenuchidae; genus Crenuchus; species Crenuchus spilurus. Next base: position 20,315 of record BRDA01012222.1, on the reverse strand, counting down.
TGATACATTTGTGATACAGCTCTAATACTACTGTTTGATGCATCACTACACTCTGATACAGCTTTAATATTACTGTCTGATGCATCACTACACTATCTGATACAGCTCTAATACTACTGTCTGATGCATCACTACACTCTCTGATACAGCTCTTATATTACTGTCTGATACATCACTACACTCTGATACAGCTCTACTACTGTCTGATACATCTGTGATATAGCTCTAATACTACTGTCTGATACATCACTACACTGTGATACAGCTCTAATACTACTGTCTGATGCATCACTACACTCTGTGATACAGCTCTAATACTACTGTCTGATGCATCACTACACTCTGATACAGCTCTAATATTACTGTCTGATGCATCACTACACTATCTGATACAGCTCTAATATTACTGTCTGATGCATCACTACACTATCTGATACAGCTCTAATACTACTGTCTGATGCATCACTACACTATCTGATACAGCTCTAATACTACTGTCTGATGCATCACTGCACTCTCTCATACAGCTCTAATATTACTGTCTGATGCATCACTACACTATCTGATACAGCTCTATTACTACTGTCTGATGCATCACTACACTCTGTGACACAGCTCAAATACTACTGTCTGATGCATCACTACACTCTGTGATACAGCTCTAATATTACTGTCTATACATCACTACACTCTGTGATACAGCTCTAATACTACTGTCTGATGCATCACTTCACTCTGTGACACAGCTCTAATACTACTGTCTGATGCATCACTACACTCTGTGATACAGCTCTAATATTACTGTCTATACATCACTACACTGTCTGATACAGCTCTAATGATACTGTCTGATACATCACTACACTCTCTGATACAGCTCTAATACTACTGTCTGATACATCTGTGATACAGCTCTAATACTACTGTCTGATACATCACTACACTCTGTGATAGAACTCTAATATTACTGACTGATGCATCACTACATTATCTGATACAGCTCTAATACTACTGTCTGATACATCACTGCACTCTGTGATACAGCTCTAATACTACTGTCTGATACATCACTACACTCTGTGATAGAGCTCTAATACTACTGTCTGATACATCACTGCACTCTGTGATACAGCTCTAATACTACTGTCTGATACATCACTACACTCTGTGATACAGCTCTAATACTACTGTCTGATACATCACTGCACTCTGTGATACAGCTCTAATATTACTGTCTGATACATCACTGCACTCTGTGATACAGCTCTAATATTACTGTCTGATACATCTGTGATACAGCTGTAATACTACTGTCTGATACATCACTACACTCTCTGATACCTCTCTAATACTACTGTCTGATACATCACTATACTCTCATACAGCTCTAATACTACTGTCTGATACATCACTACACTCTCTGATACCTCTCTAATACTACTGTCTGATACATCACAATAAATGTAATGTAAATTTGACTAAACCCTATAAAGTCTGAATCATCAGAAAACAAGTCATTTGAAACAAGTCCTTTGTTTATTTGACCTTCTGACCAATTAAATTCAGGCTTCAATGGCAGGATAGTGTAATCTATCTAAAATTTTATCACATTTCAGTTTTATTGTTTGTGTTTCTGATGTTTTGTCATCTCTACTCTGTTTTAGGAGGACATGGCTGCCCATGTCGGAGCCTCTCGGACCCCTCAGGAAGTCATGGACCACTATGTCAGCATGTACATCCATGGCAATTTGGGCAAAGCTTGCATCCCTGATAGCATTCCCAACCGTGTGACGGATCATACTTGTCCCGGTGGAGGTCCGCTGTCACCCAGCCTGACCACTCCTTTACCCCCATTGGACATTTCGGTGGCCGAGCAGCAGCAGCTGGGATACATGCCCCTCCGGGACGACTATGAGATAGAATACGATCAAGAGGCGGAGAAGCTCATCAGTGGGTTATCGGTCAACTATGATGATGAGGATGTAGAGATTGAAATGAAACGCGCCCACGTGGACATGTATGTACGGAAACTGAGGGAACGCCAAAGGCGAAAGAACATTGCCAGGGACTACAACCTGGTTCCTGCCTTTTTAGGTAGGGACAAGAAAGATAAAGAGCGAGACAGACCAGGTGGCACAGGGACTGTTGGTTCAGGAGGTGCCGGAGGCACAGGATTGGCCAGTGGAGGCACAACAACCAATGTGCCAACAATTACTGGGGCCACAGGTTCTGTGACAACAGCATCAGTGGTAGCATCTTCGGCACCAAAGCGAAAGATCACCAAGGAAGAACGTGAGCAGCGGACGAAGCTTCGTGCACTGTGCCAGTTCATGGCACACCGGGAGTTTGAAGACTTTTTTGACAATATGCACAAGGAGCGAGTTTTGCGGGCTAAAGTGCGTGAGCTCCAGCGCTACCGCCGCAATGGGATCACGCGGCTCGATGAATCGGCTGAATATGAAGCAGCAAGGCACAAGCGAGAGAAAAGGAAAGAGAACAAGAGCTCCAAGAGAGGTAGCGGAGGTGGTGGAAGCTTAGGTGGCTCGTCTGGGATTGGAGGAGGCGGTGCTGGAGTTGCAGGAGGTGGGGCTGGTGGTGGAGGGGGAGGAGCCATTAAAGAAGAAGGAAAAGATGGTGAATTTGCAGCCATTGAGCATTTGACAGGTTTTGAGCTGCTTTCAGATCGCGAGAAGGTTCTGTGCAATTCGCTGAACTTGAGTCCCACCCGATACTTGACGGTCAAGACCATCATCATTAAGGACCATCTGCAGAAGAGGCAAGGCGTCCCGGCGAAAAGCCGCCTTCCTAGCTACCTAGACAAAGTGCTGAAGAGACGGATTCTCAACTTCCTAACAGAGAGTGGCTGGATATCACGGGATGCTGCCTAACTGAAGCCTTAGACATCCTGGAGACTCAGTGTGTGCTTGTTTTCTACTGTTTTTTAAAGCATCTCACTTCAGAACATTTGAGGACTCGCAAGACGTCAAACCTGTGGCGTCTTACCTCAGTCCTGATTGTGGTCATAGGAACCTGAAGGTGTCAAAACCAGTAATTATAGAGAAAGTAACATTTACAAGATTTTGATAAGAATATTTTGATAAGCAAGTCCTAAGTGTGGGATTTTTTACGGGTTTTGTTTTGAGCTAGTATCGAAGGTAAACCATACTGTAGCAATGTTATCCTGGGCATGTTGCCCCGTCAAATTAGCTTCGTTACGAAGATGATGGAGACCATTCTGCCTTTCCATGTGAAGAGAAAGCTCCATTGAGTCCTCCCAAAGAGCAGCAAGAGCGGACCTGCAGAATGCAGGATATTTATGTTGCAGCCAATTTTTTTTATTTAAAAAAAATACTGACAACCTCATGTTGATATTCCTACCATAAGCTTTGTTTGTCTTGGCAGAGTTTAAAATTTAAGCTGTAGAAAGTAAATGTTTTTTTTAATTTGGCATTAAATACTTTTGTTCATAAAAACAAAGCTAGAAAAAGCAATCAAACCAAGCACAACACATCAATAATGCTCTGCTGGCCAAATGTCTTGCATTTGTTTATTCTGTTGTTTGTCCACTTTTCCTGAGGGATGCTGGGACAGATTATCTCCTCATGTATGTTGAGAAATTCACGCTAAGTCATTAGCTTTTGAAAAACAAGTGCGTTTGTTCTTCCTAATGTACACCTACGTCTTCTGATTGTTATCTTTGTCATTGTAGGAAATAGACTCTAAAGTGGCTGCAGAGTCATTTAAGTCAAACTATAATATAAAACAGAGAAAGCAGAATTTAATGAATCATGTCTTGGCACTCTTCAAAGTGATGAGCTACCTTTAGGGGGCACCGGTGAGTAATTGTTGGTCACCGTTTGAGTTATGGATAAATAGGAAGCAGGACAACTCATTAGTTTGTCCAGTTTAGGATTAATAAGACGTAATAAAGCGTATTTTATTATTAGAGAACAGTTCTTTAGTCTTCATGCTGTTATGTTTTATTTTTATTGAGTTGTAATATGAAACTGTTTATTTATTGATTAAGAGGTGAATTTTCGCCACAGGTGTCACATTTATGGTAAAAATATCAGTTCCAAATTTTGCGTATACTTAATAATCAGTATTGGTATCAGCCCTAAAAACATATTGGTCGAGTCCTAATAAATTACAATGTTTTTTTGTTTTTTTTTATAAAATTGAGGACATGCATCAATAAATTCTGCTTATTTTACCTCATATTTTTTCATCATAACTGATAACCGCACAGTTCATTCACAATCTATTACATAATAAACAGGAGAAAACCTGTTAAAACCTTAAAGAAGGACCTTTAAGCCAGCAGAAAGTGTCCGTATTGTCCCTGTTTGGCTATGACAAGTTCCCAACGTGCTAATTGTCCAGCTAAATTGAGTGACTGATTCATAAGCTTTAAAGTTTCTCTCTTAAGGTAGCTGTTTCCATGTGGCTACATGTGTGGAGGTTTACTGTTGTCAGTGTTTGTTGTGGAAAGCGGCCATTAGTGTTAGATCTGCCTTTGGAGGACATTCAACACAAGCACAGAGGCTGATTAAATGTAGTGTAGCTAAGTCTTAATATACACAGTCTTGTGCGAATATTACGACCACCTTAACAACTCAACTATGTTTGCTCAGTGGTGATACTTTCCTGTTTATTATGCAGGTACCTGGTCCACTGTGGAGCATCAATTGCTCTGTACCACTTGTCGGAGTCTTTGTTCCCGTCATTGGGGCACCACTGCTATGTTGTTCGGAGACGAGAATGTACGATGAAGTGTGCTCACTTATTTAAGAGCAAACCCCGTCACGTGCCATCTGTGACATCCCCCAAACCAGGGTGGTCATAATGTCCTGATATGACTGTGTAAATGTGCCATTATCTGTTACACATCTTCTCCCAGTGTTCTTCACTCCTAGTCTTGGATATGAGGTTTAAAAATGGTATAAAACCTTGAGGACCGTCTTCATTTTTTCTGTTTTTTTTATAGAACCATTCATTGAAAGTTACTTCAATGTGGTGCCCCGAAGAACCTTTAGGCATTTTTCATGTATGCCTTCTCATTGACCAGAGGGCTAGCCAGGTAACTTAAGCCCAAAGTCAAACCTGTCCAATGGGAAAAGCGGAAGGTTGTTCTTACATTATTTGACTAACTTGGAAGTCTTGCTTTGTGGCACGGCTGCTATTTACTGAACAGTCAACAGCCCAAAGTCTAAGGAACGCCTGCCAATTTTTGGCTTAACTTATCCTGCTTTACTGAGACACGTCCACCTGAATGTTCTCTTTAAAGCTGGATAATTTAAGCTAAAAGTGATGGTTGTGTTCTGGGAATTTGCCGTAGCTCCTCGTATTGGGCTAACTTGACTTTGGGCTTAATAAGTCTGATAGTAAACACTACACTCTGGTCATTTTCCTCCTGATTTATGCCATCTTGTATAATATTGCAAAAGACATTGCTGTACCTATGCAGGTGTAAGAAGTTCACTGTGATGATAACCTGACATCTCTTGTGTAAGACAGACAATAGAGCGAGAGATCAGCTCTCGGAGAAGCTCAGTAGTGGAGCGACTTTTATTTCCCCCAGTCGAGAGCTTTTGTGCATTTGGCTGCCTTGGAGTCTCTTCCCTATTTAAATGTAAATGATGCTGTCTGAAGGGGCTGCACGCCTGAATACGAACGAGGGAGGAGGACGAGGGAGGGAGTGAAGTAGTAGACGAGTGTCTCCTTCTCCGCTCCTCTTTTCTCCGTCACTGCCCTGTTGTCACCAGAGTTTGTAGCTTGTATCTGCTTTACACATTTGTCTCAGATGTTGTCAACCTTTAGACCTGTGAGGCTAACACTAGAAATAGTCAAATAGATCACGATTAGCTCATCCTAATGTTAGTCAAGGTGTCACAGAGTAGTGGGTGTGGTTTATGACTGGTAAACTTGTGTAGCGGAATGCCGCGTCGGCCATCTTGGAGCAGGAAGTGCTGATTTCAGTCTGTTTAAGGGATGATGAGTCTTCATTAACATCTGGATGAGCGTTGAGTGGCTTCAGAGAAGCTTTGGTGGTGCCTCAGCTATTCTAGGTGACTGTTTTGAGTTCTATAGTTTGTTAGCTATATTAGCCCTCACAGCTCCAGTTCTAAATTAAAAAAGTGAAATTTTAAACTCCTCTAAAAGTCTGGGATGATGCACTACGTGTGAGATAAGTAAATAGAGATGACTCCTCATACTGTTAGAAGGTCTCTGGGTGACTACTAATGATGATCTGCTCTAGATGATGCATAACAAAATAGAATTTGTTGATAATGTGGATAACTTGAGCCAAAACTTGAGTTTAATAACTTGTTTGTCCAAAAGAAATTGGAAGAAGTCTCCTCCTATTGGACAAAGTAACCCAAAGCTAAACTTATCTAGAGGTTATTTTGGGGGGAAATGTGAGATTTCTTAATCATGATAACTTAAGCCTAGCATGTATGAAGAGCCAATCATGTTTTCATTATAAAGCCCTCACTTTGAGCTTAAGTTATCCTGCTTCATTGAAAAATCTATGCAGGATCTCATTCTCAAGCTAAGCTCAAATGTTTAGGAGTAGGACTATCTGGCTAATTTAAGCCTGAAGTAAGGTTAATTCTTGGCACATCTACCTATTACAATACCTTAGCCCTGTGTTTATTTTGGGATTAGGTTAACTGGATACCGGTCCTGCATCTCTGTATAGAATACTAAAATTAGAACAATCTTTCCGAGTTAGCCAGATAGTTTAAGTCCAACGTTGATTGTCCAATAGGAATGTCCAACGACTGGCTTTGGGTTCAGATTATCTGGCTAAACTAGGAAAACCAGTAGTATTCTAAAAAGCAGGATTTCTGAGGAAGGAGGCTAGTTTAAGCCCAATGTTCATGATTGACGAATAGGAATGTCCTGCTGCTGTTTTGGTTTTAGACAGGCTTGACTTTGGGCTTCAGGTTATCTGAGAATACCTGGGGGATGTGCTACAAAGTACGATTCCTGAGTTAGCGAGATCATTTAAACCCAGCCTTGATGATTGTTTGGTAGGAATGTCCTGCTGCTCATTGGCTCAGGGTGGACTTTGGGTTTAAGTTATCTGGCTAAACTGAGAAATCCTGCTTTGTTGGTCCAGGACCTACACTCTGACTCTGATGTGATGAATTCTGTAGAATATTATTATTTTTCTTTATTTAGTGCTGGAATGTGGAGCCGCTTGTGTTGGTTGAATGAATGAATGGATGGATGGATGGATGGTTCGGCTTCACTCTTCCATCAGATAGTCCTATTTTAACAGCCACAGGAGCTGGTGTGCTGTTTCAGAAAGCTGTAAATAGGTTTTGTAAGATAATTTAAGACGAGATGAGTTCTGAGAAAGACAAACTGATCTGTGAAATGTAAAGTATTTTATTTCAAATGCAATTTTTATAATTTTTGTAAGAAAAAAAAAACGAGAAAAAAGCAGAAAAAGAGAAAAGACTTGAGTATGAGGGTATGGTATGATTTTTAGTTGATTTTGTGCTCTGGTTATGGCATGCCTTTGTCTTTATTTTAGTACAGCAGTGTTTTTCAGACCTTACCATTTGTAAAAGTGTTCAGACTCGTTGCTCGTGGCTGCACACAAAACCACTTAACGCTCTATTTTGTATTAAAGTGTTCATACTAAATTTGTCGTTTGTTTTTCTTCACAAATCTTTCTCAGTGTTCATAGGTTGGTGTATTTTGGAGCAAAACACTTCTCTGCATCACTAAATGTTTAAAGAAATATCAAAGTCATTCTGAGATGTTTTAATATTAACCCTTAAGAGCCCATGGTGACATAATTGTCACAAACGCTTCACAAGGTCTTTTTTATTTTATTTTATTTTTTTTAAATATCTATTTGACATAAGTGCCCAAACATTACAGTTCTTTATAAGAACAGGTAGAATTAAAAATAAAAATCAGCAATCTATTCCATGTGGTGCACTTAGTCACCATGCTCTCAAGAAAACTGGGTTCTTGTGGGTTAAAAATTAAATTTTATAGAAACAGTTCAGTGGTTATAATGGTGACCAGACCAAGCTCCCGCACGGCAAGTTTAACAGTATAAACACTGTCTGATGATAGTTTTGAGAAGATTCTGGACTAAAATATACTAAAATTGTTTTTTTTTAAAACCTAAACGTATTCTTTATATTTAAGTTGTGGAAAGTTTGAAGTGTTTATAGCTGATAAATCTCAAATGATGAGAATTCAGTTTAAAGTTTGAGTGAATTATTCAAACATTTAAACAAAAAATATTTGAAATATGAAAATAAAACTAGAAAAGTACATTTCCTGAAGGAAACACAGGATATTGCGCATTGCTAAAATGGCCCACAAGCTAAGGTATCCCAGTTGGTTTGTAAGGTGATGCTGTGGTATCTGTGGTGGTTACTATGGCCCCCAAGTCGGTTGCTATGGGCCCCAAGGCCATTGCTATGACAGCCAAGGCGGTTGCTATGGGCCACAAGGCAATTGCTACGGGCCACAAGGCCGTTGCTACGGCACCCAAGGCCGTTGCTATGGGCCCCAAGGCCGTTGCTATGGTACCTAAGGCGGTTGCCTTACATGTCTCCATGTGAAAATGAATGGGAAGAACGAGGGATGAAAAGATGACAAAAAGACAAGTGCGGGTCAGTATGGCCCTGCACTACAGCTCTGTTATCTGTCCTGATGGAGTACATGAATGTTGGTGGCTGTTGGGACACAGAAACTCTGTAGCTTGAGTGTATGTGAAAATGAATGGAAGTCAATGGGAGGAACGAGGGAAGAAAATGTGACAAAAAAAGGAGTGCAGGTCAGTATGGCTCTGGACTAGAGCTCTGTTACCTGCCATGATGTAGTATATCAATTTTGGTTGTTGTTTGGCAAAAGGAAGCCTGGAATTTGATATGGATGAAAATGAATGGAAGTCAATGGGACGAAAAAGGGATGGCAATAAAACGACAAATAAACGAGTGCGGGTCAAAACAACAGTTCATTTCTACTCGGGGGCCTGCACTGATATAGTGTGTCCGAAATGGTGTGAATCGGTCAAGCAGAAGTACAGTAGATGAGCATACATTTTTGCTCCCCATTCATTCTCTATGGGGAAAAAATTCCCAGATTAAGGAAGATTTTAGGAAAACCGCACATCCGATCAAAATTCTGTATACGAGCCTGGATCACACAATCGGACCGAACAATCTGGAGTTGGAACAGTGTCGATATCTCAAAAACTGCGGGACAAGAAGCGCGTCAAAAATCTGGCGGAAGAAGAATAATAATATATGAAAAACGAATAACAGTATATATGCAAAGCAATGCGCAATATAATAAACTGTTTAGCTTTTTGCATTATATTATGAACTAAAATGAACTTTTTGAGCATCTCATTTTGAAGAGTAATTTTTTAAAAATAAAAATTAATCAGTTAATTTTAATAACTGAACAAATCAGTAGTTCATCAGAATTTCATTAATAAATGATTTAACATTTGCAACAATAGTCACTGGTAACATGAGCTGTCATTTGTAATTCAGTTACTAATCACTAGTTAATAATTAGTTGATCGGTTATTAATGAATGTTAGTAAAAAGTGTTCCCAAACTTAATTTTATCATAATTACATATAAACACTCGGAGCTTCACTGCTGGGTTTGGAGAGGAAATGAAATGCTTATATGACTTGTATATACTTGTATGACATTGACGTCTGGTTACCATCACCACCATTGTAAAGAAATTTGAGTTTTAAATAATGGTGTTTTTGTTTTACTTTTATGTCGGGTTCTGTGGACAGCAGGCATCTGACTTTACTCTAAAATAATTAACATGCTGCTGGACTTGAACCGCCCCACTAAAAACACTAGATGGTGCTCCAGGACTGATTCTGTTGACGTATTAACCAAAAAGTCAATAATAGATAAAAATAACAGCATTGACGGATTACCCACCTGTAGCTGAACTACTAAACTAAGATCAATCTTTGAATAGATGGTGACAAAGATTTTACATATGAATGTTATATTGTTCTGACATTGTTGCCCTCATTCTGTCTCATTTTAATTGGAGCTTAATAAGCAATTAGAAGGAAAATGGACCTTGTTTGGCACCTTCAGGACCTTTCCTTGGTGTGGAGTCTTAAAAGAAACCAAAAATCAATCATCAGTCAGAGTCTAGAAAGTTTCACCAAACAATGAAGCAAGCATTAACCCGATGGATTATCTAGTGTCAAAGTCTTTGGACTACAATGTCTCAAACTTTGGAGTCACCACATTTTGGAAAAACAAAACTGTTCTCCAGATGTTCTCAGTAGCAGCAGGCTGTGGAAGAGGCCGGTAATTGTGGTGTTAACCCTGTAGCTCTGGCTAACTGAACCCAAACTTGAGATGTTGGCTTATTTCAGACGTGTTTATTGAATATATGAAAAACAATCAGTGAGGTCCAGCCGTTCTCTCAGACAAACTGATAAACATACAAACACATTAAAATAAAGAAGAAACAGGAATCTGAAGCTGGATGGGGCTTCATAACAGCAGGAATGACTGACCCTTATTCTAAAGATTCAAACAGGAGAGTATCCACGTTCTCAGGGTTCTACGTTCCCCAGCCTGATATTTTGTTAACTCTCCTATTGTGTTCAGTTCAAATTAAGCCCAAACTTAACGTCTTTAACCCTAATCCAGTTTTTAAAACATCACAGCTTAAATAGAGCTTTTGGCTGTGTTAGAAAAATGCAGATAAAGTGTTTTACTTTTTGTTTTTTTTTACTTTTAATTGCAGACAGTATGAACCCAAGATATTTCATGTTTTGTCTCCCCAACTTCAGTTAATTTGTTATACATCCATTCCTGCGTCTCAGACTTGCAACACATTCCAAAAAAAAGTTTGGGAGAGCAATTAAGCTCTAGCATTGACGTAAAAAACTAAATAATGATGTGATTTCAAACAGGCGATTGTGATCAAAAGCAGTATCTACAAAAGTCTGAGATGGACATAGGATCTCCAGTTTGCCAACGTGTGAGAAAATGATTGAGATGTTTATAAACAATGTTCCTCAAAGAAAGACTGGACAGGATTTGCATATTTCTCCTCTGCAGTGCATAACATCATTAAACAATTCAAGGAATCTGGAGGAATTTCAGTGTGTAAAGAGCCAAACTAATCCAATTTCTCAGACGGCACTAAATCAAAAACCATCATTCATCACTAGCTGATATGACCACATGGACAAGAGATGACTTTAGTAAACATTATCAGTCACTACAATACAGTTACATTCACTAACACCACTTAAACCTTGACTGTGTAATAAAGAAGTCAACCAGAAGTACAGAGTCCACTTCTCTGAGCTCACTACAAAGTGATACTTTACAGTCCCAACTTTTTTTGGAATGTGTTGCAGGCCTGAGATGCAGGAATGGATGTATATTAAGTTGAGCAGATAAAACATGAAATCCTGAGCTCATACACCTAAATATAAAAGTCAAAGTAAAAGTAATAAACAGTTTATTTGCATTTTCCATATCAACCCAAATTTTCAATTTTAGGGTTGTAGATAAAGTATTTTAAGCGACACTAGGACAAAACCCTCCACGTGGGTGTATCTCCAGGAAAAATGATAAACCAGTACTAGCATTTAGCATCACCTGAAGTGTCGATAAGTGGCCGTTTTAAACAAGTAGCTCAACCAGATATGCTAACAATGTCTGAATCTGGCCCAAAATAGTCGGCTAATAGCATTTCTGAATGAACAATTTCTTTAAGAATCAAGCAAGCAGCAATGGGAAAGGTACATGGATATGGCAATAGAAGAGTTAAAACAGGAGCAGTGTACCAACTGTCTCACTTTTATCTTAGTGATAAAGGTTTAAAATCCAATGTGAAGTAATACGGTTTTGATGAATGAACAGCAGCAAATGTTGATTCCTTTTCATAACCCAAAACCAGTCCAGACTGACCTCCATCAACCTCTGTCATATCACAATAATCAGATTCTTCTGCAATGTCTTTAAAGTATGTCTGACAGTGTTCTAACTAACCTGAATTAACAAATCGGCCAATTCTAAAAGCCTTGAAGAGCTGAAAAATCATCACTTTGGTGGCCAAACCGAGATACACGATATATTGTCATCCTATATAAAAAACATATTTACTTGAAAAATTTTCCATTTTATTTAAATGGAAAAAAAAACTAAATTATAATCGGTCACATACTGAAAGTATGATGTGCTAGTTTTAGCTTTTACAGCTTATTTTAGACCTCAGTAGACCTCCTCTACTGGCCACTATCAAATTCACTGGAAACTGTCCATAATTTCACCCATTAAGTAATGGTATTTTTAAAACTTACCATTTAATTTAACCAGGCTAATCATTATGAACAAATTCTTCTTAAATGGCAGCATGGAGTTAAAACTTCCTAATTGTGTAGAATGTGCATTACAAGTGCAGTCTTGAACCCTTCAAACATCTTTCTCACTGTTTAATTCATATGGAGTCTTTATCCAACAGCATACTTTACAGAAATCAGCCTATCCTCACAATACAGTGGTAACCCTACTTACGGGCAACCCTACTAACGAGTATTCCAGGTAACGAGTCGAGATCTCGGAATATTTTTGTTCCAGGTAACAAATAAAATTCCAAGTAACGAGTAGCCTAAATTAGTTCCAACTATGCCAAACCACTAGGGGCGCTGCGGTCGTAGCATCTCCTATGCTAGAGTAGAAGAAGAGGTCAGTCATTACCTTTGACCGCTGTCCAGTGAAAGTGCTAGTGAAAGCGGCGTTAAGGTAGCAAAAGGTGGTGAACAAGAAAGTTAGATACATTTTACTTTTCATATGATAAGTGTAACCATGCCATACACGTACGCCCGTTCTCCTGTCCTCCTTAGCCGCCAGCCTACACGAGCACCGTCGTCGTCTCGTTTATGTTTTAAAAACCCATATAAACACATTATTTACATATTAAAGTATACTGTATATTGGCCGGCTGACACGGATTAATCAGTTTTACATGTATTCTTATGGGGAAAATGCATCCAGCTAACGAGCAAACCAGCTAACGAGCTCGGCTCCTGCACGGATTAAACTCATAAGTAGGGTTACCACTGTATAAGAGGAAATCTCCACAGTCCATGGTCCACACAGTAAATAGTCATTATCTGCAGATCTGAGAAAGTCAAAGTATCAATGTAGCATTACGTTTCAGTGAGACAGCTCACTCAACCCGGGAACAGTAGTGCATCAATTCAGATAAAAGTTTCAGCTTTTAGAGCATCTAATTTCACCTCACATGGCTATGAGAAGATGTTTATATGGTATTTTCAAAACCTGCTATTAAGATACAAATCACTTGCATTTAGAAATGTTATGGCATTTCAGAATAAAGGGTCTGTTTCATGGGAAAAGTTTAATTTGGTGGAGTTCTAGATATAAAATAAAATTTCACATTAAAACATTGTTTAATTTATTGGTACAATATCAATATCGGCCACAATCAATTATTAATTTTTTATTACCATATTGATGCACCTCTTTTGATGAATTATGAAGAAATCTGACTTTATCTACACAATTTTTGGAGACCATTTATTGTTCAAACGTCACTACTCTGCCGGATGTGGACAAACTACTGATAGTTTAAAAGAACCACAGCTGTAGGCTTCAAAAAGATGAAGCTTAAACATTGTGAGGACTTCTGCAATCAGGTTTCATCTCAAGACATTTGACAAAAGTACATAACGCCACCACTGAAGCAAAACGAGACGTCCATGCATCTTTCACCATCTGCTACTCACTCAGGTCTCAAACGCACTCCAACATCATCAAAGATCGTCACTATTTATAGAGTCAGATCAGTCCACCATCACCCATACTGTTGGTCATCAGTGTAAATCAGAGTCCAGCCTCTTCAGGGCCACCAAGACCGGGCGGTTAGTCCAGAAACGGATCTGCTGTCTACTACAGAATCCAGCCAACTGACCTACCTACCCAAGCTCCGCCCACAAATGTGTTCCATCATAGCTGCTGTTGCTAGGTTAGACAAGCTTCAGAAAAAATGGTAAAAATCCTATTCATGCCACTTTCTTATCCAAATACCTACATTTAAAGTGACAGTCATGTACGAGTGCATCTGCAATAATGAGAATATTGTGAAAAAGTACATTTTTGTTCATAATTTCATACAAAAAGTTACTTTTATATTTTACACAAAGTGACAATTCTGTTTTAATGTTGATCAGTATGACTCATAGCTTCGATCAGTGAGAGCAATATGATGGTCAGTAGAACTGTTAGCACTGTGGGCATCTTCATACAGCTCGTTAGATGGAAGCATGAAATGCTCTACAATATCCCAGCACCAGCACCTCAAAATGTGCTCAAAATGTGTCACTTTATGTGTAACGAATATAAAATAGTACCTTTCTGAATGACCCTTTTCACTATATCCTAATTGTGCGATACGTAACTGTCATTACATTGCATAGACCATGTGTAGAACAATTTCAAACAAAAACAAAACGACCACAAAATAAATACAATATGAAGCTCTCTGAGGTAATTTTAGGCTGAAATGTGATTTTCTTCCAGCTTTCTGTAAAGCTTGTCCGACCTAGCAACAGTAACTATGAAACAACCTTTGTGGGTGGAGCCTTGCCTAGTCATTTCTAAGGTCTTCCACCTAAGGGGCCTTCGCTACGCCCACCAAAGCCGGCCGAAGGGTGCGGCCGTGAAGCTTGTAACCCACTTTGGTGACCAGGGCGACAGTGCCAGGCTCTTTGCCCTCGACGGGGGCGTGGAAGAGGGCTTCATGCTCATAAGGGTCGAACTTCTGCCCTTCGGGGTTCAACTTCACCAGACCGTGCTTAGAGAAAACCTTCTGGATCTGAACCTCCGTCATGACCAGACCATCATACAGGTTCTTCAGGTGAGGGTTCTGCGAGGTCACTTCCTCTTTGGGCACGCTCTGCGTGGCCTTCTCCAGGATGTCCGCCACCTCCAGGAGATCTTTACAGAAGCCCTGAATTCCTGACGACAGGAGAGAGACGGGTCAGGTTAACACTTAGCACGTCATCACGTCATTACGTCAACACTTCAGGATGAACAGACCAAAAGCGAAGAGAAGAACATTGTTTGGAGATTCTGTCCAAACGTTTATTAGAACCCCTTCTAATGAAAGCTTTAGAAGAAACAAATGAACACACAGCTTGTCTGGTCCATGTAGAGAAGTACTGCCAATAGAGTAAGACTAAGCATGAACCCGTTGGCACCAGGTGTGGGCTAGAGGGCACACCTTTGTGGAATTGTGTTCCCTGCTCCATCCAACAATTTTAGGATGTGCTTGTGGAGTTGGGGATGAGGAGGTGGTGGTGATCATGCAACATCCTGACGCTCTTATGGCTGAAGGCAATCAAATCCTCGTCTGTGTGATGGTGCCAACAGTACTAATGGTTTTACAGTATTTGATCCAGTTTATTCCTTGTGGTTTGGCTACCAATTCATTCACCATTCAGACAAGAAAATGTTGCATTTCTAGTGACCTCTAGTGGATGTTCTTAAACCAACAAACCTCTACCTATTGGTAGAGATGTCACAATCACCTTGTGTAGTTCAACACCTTCAAGAAGATAGTGACTTAAAAGTGCTCTACCAAACGGTTGAGCAGAACACTAAAGGGTTAAGACAGCATCCGCATTAAATCAGGGTGGCTTGCTGAGTCATTCCGTATCACCCAAATTTTACCATGATGCTGCGAGCGTCGTTATGCGGGAACCACATGATGAACATGGTTAGGTATCTGGGCAGGTTTGGGTGGGTTATAGCTGGGATGGTGTTCTAGGGTCGAGGGTGAAGAGTTCTTGTTCACGGTGATGACGGTAATGAGCTGAACACTGTGGTAGAGATCACATTACTGCAGTGTTGTGGTAATGCTGTAATGGGGTAAGTCTTGGCATCATGATCAGAAAACGTCACATTTCTCTGAAAGGTGAGGGGTTTGTGATTTACTTACCGTACAGCTTAGCCTCATCTATCATCTTCTGACTTCTCTGCCGAATGTTCTCGGTGTCTGCCAGGGCTCGTTTGTATTTATCCTGCAGACAAACCCAGGTTAATCCAGCATTAGGGTATCCATCAGTGAGCCAGAACTACTTCCTCTATTTACTGCACTCTGCTTCACTTAGTGTTGATAAATATTCTGAATTATATGGACTTTTACAGAATAATTATCATTTTTTATTATTTGTCATGTAAACATGTCTCAAAAGTAAACAATCAGTCTAAACTCAGCTAACGAATGTGCCTGAATTAAACCAGTTAGTCTGGTGGCATCACAAAATCTAATATCAAAGCAAACGGGGCTTCCTTAACACCTAAACAGTACCACAGGCCTTCAAGCCAGCACGGATGCTGTAATTCATTCAAAAGGAGCCCCGACCGAGTATTGTGTGTATATTGAGTGTATGTACTGAACATACTTTTCAGTAGAACATTTTTCTATTAAAATCATGTTCTGAATTGGTCTTATATAATATTTGAATGTTTTGAGATACTGACGTTTGGGTTTTAATTGGCTGTCGGCCATAATCCTCAACATTAAAATAAACAAACACTGAAATGGACACACTGTGTGTTATGAGTGTATATAAAATACAATGGTGCTTGAAAGTTTGGGAACCCTTTAGAATTTTTCTATTTCTGCATAAATGTGACCTAAAACATCATCAGATTTTCCTAAAAGTAGATAAAGAGAACCCAGTTAAGCAAATGAGACACAAATTATACTTGGTCATTTATTTATTGAGGAAAATGATCCAATATGAAATTTGTGAGAGACAAAAGTATGTGAACCTCTAGGATTAGCAGTTAGTCTGAAGGTGAAATTAGAGTCAGGTGTTTTACATCAATGTGATGACAGTCAGGTGTGAGTGGGCACCTGTTTTATTTAAAGAATAGGGATCTATCAAAGTCTGCTCTTCACAACATGTTTGGGGAAGTGAATTTTGGCATAAACAAAGGAGGTTTCTGAGGATCAGAAAAAGAGCTGTT
>BRDA01012221.1:0-12987 GCA_036984385.1 Crenuchus spilurus | reverse complement strand
ACCAAAAAAAAAAATTAATTCAGGATTTTTATGGGCCCCTCTCCCTACTCGGGCCCTGGGTAGTCAGGTCCACTTTTCCCCCCACTTCCACGCCCATGCTCATAACTATACATGCTATACAGGCAAGTGCCAACAGCATTTTATACACACCTTGCAAAAGTTTTAGGCACCCATTGAAAAGTGGATTTAGACGGCTTTATGAAATGTTTTTTTCATTTTAGACTAAATACAAATAATGAAATTGCTAGCTAGAAATTTACTTTAGGTGTGCTAATATGTTGGATTAACTCTTTTCAAACCTCTCCTACAGTATTAATTTTTTTTTTTATGTAATAAAATGATAATAAATATTTCAAAACATATTTTTGATAAAATTATTGATATTACTTTTTACACATTTTTCATTTATTTTTAATGATAGAATTATTATTAATGGATAAAGTCCAACACAAGTTTCAATAATTAACAATGTGCCAGTTGAGTTTCTATTAAAATAATAAAGCAGAAAGTTTAAAAGTGTGCAGTTACCTCTCTGTGTGAAATTCAGGGTCAGAGGGTTTATGGAAATGACTCTGATAAACGTACCATCTGTTTCTGTCATGTTCATCAGCGTTTGATTCCCCTGGTTAATTATGGAGCAGAGTGTGTAGGGGTGTGTGGGGGGTATAGCTTTACGTCTGTATGTCAATAAATATTGCAACATGTTTAAAGATCAGTTATTTTTAACACTAACACTGATTATGGTGTGTGTGTGTGTGTGTGTGTGTGTGTGTGTGTTTATGTATGCATATACATATATACTCGCATCAGCAACAACATTAAAACCAGTGATGTGAATTATCACATCACAGTTAAAGAAATGGCATATGCTATGTGGCCAAATGTTTGTGGACACCCCTTCTAATAAATACATTCAGCTTCTTTAAGTTGACACAGATGTACAAATGCACACACGGCTGGTCTAGTCAATAGAATAAGATTATCTGTAGCAAATAAACATGAACCTGTTGGCACCATGTCTAATGCCAGGGATGTGCTAGAGCCCCCAGCACGGTGGTGTTCATCCAACATCCTGACCTCACCAACACTCATCACTGAATGCAATCAAATCCTCACAGCAATGCTCCAAATCTTTTAGAAAGCCTTCTCATGGACATTAGAGACAGTTACTTCAACAAAAGCAGGATAATCTCATTTTAATGCCCTTTCTGAAAGAAAAAACAATGAATGTGCTGATGTCCCAATACTTATGTTCATAAAGTGTAGTTCTTGTGGCTAGTACAGGGGGTTCTTGTGTACCAGTCCTGGAGGGCAGGTTAAACCTGGGCATTACCTGCTCAGATGAATCAGGTGTGTTTGACCAGGAAGATCAACAAACAGCCCTCAGGACTGCAGTTTGACAACACTGGGTTACCAAAAGTGGTCCAAAAAGTGACAAGCTGTGACAGGGTGATGGATGGAGCAGGTGTGTGTACAGTAACACCTCAAAAAATTACAATATTGTGAAAAGGTTAATTTGTGCTTAATAATTTAATAAAAAGTAAACTCATAAATACAATGATTTGTAAATCTCACAGACACACAGTTTACTTACAGTAGAACATTACACACATCAAAAGTTGAAAGTGATGCATTTCATTAAAATATGAATTTGTTGAGAATTTGATGGCAGTAACACATCTCGAAAAAGTTGGGACAGGGCAGCAAAATGATGGAAAATAAGTGGTGCTAATAAAACAAAACAGCGAAAGCAAATATGGGCAAATGTTCACTAGTTTGTGAAAAATTATGTCTGACAGCTGTGTAACAATTTCAGAAAAATGTTCCTCAAAGTAAAATTGCACCGACTTTGAATATCTCACCATCTATCGTATGTAATACTATCAAAAGATTCAGAGAATCTACAGAAATCCCTGTGTGCAAAGGACAAGACCCACAGTAAATACTGGATGCTCAGGATCATGAGGCAGCGTTTCATTAAAAATAGGTATGTAACCCATCCATGCAGTGAAACACACACACTAGACTATAAGAACATGTGTCCGAAGCACTAGGCAGCCCTATCCACAGCGCCCGGTGAGCAATTGGTTGTTAGGTGCTTTGCTCAAGGGCACTTCAGTCCTGAACTGCCTGGGGATCAAACCAGCAACCGTCCAGTCACAAGACCTAACCACCAGACCACATCTGCTCCTATCACCGCATGTGCTCAGGAACACATTCAAAAATCATTGTCAGTGAACAGTTTGCTGTGAAATCCACAAATGTAAGTTAAAGCTATATCATGCAAAGAAGAAGCAATAAGTCAACATGATCCAGAAACACCATCTTATCTGGGCCAAAGCTCACTTAAAACTGACTGAGGCAAAATGAAAAAAACGTTCTGCGAAAAGGAAGCTTGTTATCAGCACACAGTTCTAAAGCCAGCATCACTGATGATATGGAGTTGCATTAGTGCCAATGGTGTGGGCAGCTTACACATCTGGAAAGGCACTTCAGTACTGAACAGTATAGAGTGAGATGTTTTAGAATAATATATGCTTCCATCCAGACAACAGGTCTTTCTGCAAGGCCTTACAAGACAATACTAAACCACATACTGCAGCCATCACAACAACATGGCTTCACAGAAGAACAGTCAGGGTGCTGTTGTCTGCCTGCTGTCCAGACCATGTTTGGGTGCATCATGAAACAAAAAATCTGAGAAAGAAGACTCAGAACTTTTAAGTCGCTAAAATGTTACATCAGACAATAATGGGACAACATTCCTCTCCCAAAACTCCAGGAGTTGGTCTCCTCACTTCCCAGATATTTACAGACTGTTGTTAAAAGAAGAAAAGATTATATAAAATGGCAGACACGCCCCTGTGCCAACTTTTTTGAGATGTGTTGCTGTCATCAATTTCTAAATGTCAATATTTTTCATGAAATGGTTAAATTTCTCATTTTCAACATTTGATATATGTTCTATGTTCTATTCTGTATAATATTTGGGTCTACTAAGTTTGTAATTTGCATTCTTATTTGCATTCTGTCTGCATTTACAAGTAATAAAATTTTACACAGCGTCCTATCGTTTTTGGAATTGGGGTTATATCTTATTCTTATGTAAAGTGACATATTTCACATCTGTTTTGTTTAATTTTTTATTGTTGTGACTTATAGCTCATGAATTCACTGGCCAATCATGCACAATATCATGATCAGAAATCCATTTGGTAGTAGTTTTGGCTCAGGTGTTAAGTCCTGTTGGAAAAAAAAGTCATCTCCATAAAGCTTGTCAGCAGATGGAAGCATGAAGTGTTCTAAAATGTCCTGGTAGAAGACTGTGTTGACTTTGGACTAAATACAGTGGAGCAATAGCAGCAGATGACATGACACCTCAAAGCATCACAGAGTGCAGAAACTGCACACTGGACTTCAGACACTTGGATTGTGTGTCTCTCCACTCTTCCTCCAGACTCTAGAAGCTGATTTACTAATGAAAAGTAAAAGTGACTTTCATCTGAAAAGAGGACTTTGGAGCACAGTCAGTCTTGTCCAGGACTTAAATAAGCATGGGGTTATATTAATGTTGAACAGTAACAGTGAAACATCCCTGCAGACAGTCTGCTCTATGGTCAGAGAAAGAGAAAAATTAACTCGCCTCCCTGCAAGTGGCACTGCAGCACTATTTACCACCTCCACACTGCAATGAAAGAGAGAGAGAGAGAGAGAGAGAGAGAGAGAGAGAGATTAAGTCTGTACACAGGTTGAGTAATCAGTAAATTGATGTATGTTGTCTTTTTTCTGTTGACTCCACTTTTTCAGACTGAGTGTACTGCAGATCCTCTCTGCCCTCTGGCCTCTCTGCTGCAGCACTGTCCACCACACACTCACAACACACAACACCACCGTAGCAACATCCTATAAACTCTACATCACAAACACATCCTCACAGCAAGTCAAGACTGAAAGTCTTTGTGTCATTGAGAGAATGACCTTTGTCACTTATGCTGCTCACAGTGTGGAGTGTGTGGACCTGGTTTAGCTAAAAGACTGAAAGTAACAGTTCACATATACCATAAAGAATATACCACCTGTCTTTCTCATTTTCAAATGTCCATTTACTTCTTAAATTGGCTTTAAGTAGCAGTAAACTTAGTGTGCTAATAGCCCATGTAAGCAGTTACTTACATCACATCAAAAAACAACAATAAGACACATTAAAACCAACATAAGACAAAAATAGTGTATAAATAAATAAATAAATAAATTAGCAAAGAGAAGGTAGTGCAGTCAAGTCAAGGCAAATTTATTTATAAAGCGCTTTTTATGACTGATGTCACAAAGCAGCTTTACAGGGTTAGTAATAAAACACCAAATCACCAGTGAGCAAGCAAACGGAGACAGTGGCAAGACTCTCTCAGAGCTGGAGGAAGAAACCTTGAGAGGAACCAGACTCACATGGGGGACTCATCCTCCTCTGGTCAACTAATTATAAGTTCTTGATAAATCACATAATCCTATTATGCTGTTGTAGTGTTCAGGTACTGATATAGTGACTGTAATGAAACAGGAATGATGATAAAGGTAGCAGCCAGTAAAGTCCATATAAACTTGACTGTCATCAGTAGTGTAGGGCATCTGCAGCAGGTCACAGTAGCTGATTGTTGGTGGGCAGCTGGTCTAAAGTGGCATCATGCAGAGATAGTATACAATCTTCCATCAGCTTTGGACTGGACTGGTGGGCAATCACTCACTCGGAAAAAGACAAACAATGGAATTAGTTCTGTTTGGGTTTATAAAGTGCAAGGATTATGAGACTTATCAGAGTGTGATTGAATGAATGAATGACTAATAAGAGTGTGGCAGAACAATCTTGAACAGCCTACTTAAAAGGAGAGAGCCAGAAGGTAAACAGACATGGGAGCTCCCCTAGACACTGGCATCCCTCAGCTCACTGTCAACAAACCTGAGTGATCGTGTGAGCACCGGTATGACAGCCCCAGCATCTCAGTTCACTATAAATCCCTACATCAGGGCACCCCTGGATCTGCAACCTTTCTATAATGTAAAGTATTAATTACCAAAAGCTAAACTAAACAGATATGTTTTCAGCCTAGTCTTAAAGGTTGAGACTGTGACTGAGTACCAAACATTGTCTGGGAGGTTATTCCAAAGTGGCAATATAAGAGAAGGCTCTTGCCCCTGCTAATGATTTCTGAATTCTGGGAACTATTAAGAATCCAGCACCCTGTGATCTAAGTAAACAAGATGGTTCATTATAGGAAATAAGGTCTTGTAGATACTCAGGGGCAAGTCCATGTCGGGCTTTATACGTCAGTAAAATAATCTTATATTTGATTCAGTATTTAACTGGAAGCCAGTGTAGTGCTGATAGAACTGGGCTAATATGATAAAAAAATTTCTGGTTTTAGTAAGATCCCTGGCTGCTGTATTTTGAACTAATTGAAGTTTATTTAGGTTTCTGCTAGAGCATCCTGATAATAGTGCATTACAGTAATCTAACCTAGAAGTAATGAATGCATGTACCAATTTTTCTGCATCCTGTAGGGATAAGGCATTTCTTAACTTGGAAATATTACTGAGATGTAGAAAAACTGTTCAGGTAGTTTTAATTATGTGTTGGTCAAATGATAAATCTGAGTCAATTATGACACCTAGATTTTTTGCTACTGAGTCAGGTGTAACAGTGAAGTTATCCAGATTTAAACTTAAGCCTGATAATTTATTTCTCATGGTCTTTCTCATCAGGTTTAGCTGATATATAAAGTTGTGTATCACCTGCATAAAAGTGGAAATTAATATTATGTTTACTTATAACATGGCCTAATGGAAGCATATAAAGTATGAATAATAGAGGTCCTAAGATAGATCCTTGTGGAATTCCACATCTCACTTTTGTACTGTTGGACAATACGTCATTAACATTGACAAACGTAACGTTCTGTTAGATAAGATTTAAACCACATTAGGGCTGTTCCTGTGATTCCAACCATGTTTTCTAGTCTTTTTAGGAGAATATTGGGGTCCATTGTGTCAAAAGCTGCACTTGGATCAAGTAAAACTAACAAGGATAAGCAGCCTTGATCAGAGGCAAGAAGATGATCATTTGTTATCTTAATAAGAGCTGTCTCAGTGCTATGATGGGGTCTAAATCCAGACTGGAACTTTTCATAATTGTGGTTCATTTAATCCTCTTGTTATATGAATAAAATCATTTATTTAACCATCTTGTTCTACACAGAAGATAAAAGAATTTGTAAATGTATTACACAGAATTTTTGGAAGTCTGTAACGAGAGCCTGAAGGAAAAAGTTGAAATTTTACATTCAAAGGAGGATCTTCTGATATGATAATTATTTTAGCCCATTATCACCAGCGCATATTCTGCTAAAGCTCCAATGGAAGCTTCAAGAAGGTGAGTGGACTATATAAATAAATTGACTTTGACTTTGACTTGATTTTGCAGGACAACTGGACAAATCGTACACACTTCATTTGATACGTCTTATAGTGAAAGTGTATCAGTTATTGAAAATTCATTGGCTGGCTTAATCAAGATGAGCAAGGTTATTGGAAGCCAGCTTGGCATGATGACTAAGCTTTAAGAATCTGATCTCACTCCTTTAAACCCTGAATCTGAAACTTTTTCCCACTTAACTACGGTTTAGGTATACCGCTTTAGACACTCATTTATAACTAAGGTTAGGTTAGTACTGTACTGACCACTGAAACGACGACAATACTGTGAGAATATAGTGTCAAATTTACAATAAATTACTATCATATATGTTATATTTAATACTCATAAAGTTGTATACACTCTTCACAAAAACTTAAAGATATTTGGCTTTCGGGTGAAATTTCAGGATGAACCTAAAATGCACCCTAACCTTTACAGCTGAACTTAATGTGACTGTCTCTAAACTTTTGACTGCACATGTCCATCTGTTCAGTGTTTCAGTACTTTTTCACAACTTACTGTTCTCTAACAAGGAGCTTAACAGCAAAATTCTCAACAGCTGTTTGTTCCACGAATCCACCAATTAACATCCTGCTTCAGTTAGAATTGGTATTTAAACTCGTCATCAGGCTGCTCACATTCTGACATCATCACACTGAGACAACACCTAACACCTGATCAACAGTACCTCACCATTGTGAGGCTTCATACAAGTCCATTGTGAATGGACTTCTCATACATTGTGTGCCTAAGAACAGCATAACAGTGCTGGTTCCTCCCAAGGTTTCTTCCTCCAGCTCTGAGGCAGTTTTTCCTTGCCACTGTCGTCATTGGTTTGCTCACCGGGGATTAGGGATTAATGATTTGATGTCTGTTATTACTAACCCTGTAAAGCTGCTTTGTGACATCAGTTGTAAAAAGCGCTTTATAAATAAATTTGATTGATTGATTGATAACAGTGGTGCCCCACAGACTGTCGATGCCAGAGGTGAACAACTTTAGTGAGTGGTACAGTTCTAATGAGCACGAGTGCCTTTGGATACCTTCCATCACCTAATACAGTCCATGCCATGACGTCACTAGTATAATCTGTGCCAAGGCAAGTTATCCCCATTAGGTATGTGGTTATAATATTCTGGTATGACTGTGTATAAGACTACATATGTCTTTTCATCGGGAGATCTGTCACTTTTAATAAGAAATCTGCATATAAAATTATAAGTAGGGATCCGTAAATGGTAATGATGACAAATATGCACAATATTCAAAAATTTTATGTAACATTTTTTTGTGTGTGCGTGGATTGACAGAGATTTTTTCTGGTTGGCTCTTTTTGTCATTTTTGGACAACATTTGCAGCTGTCAGTACACTCATTAGTTAATGGTGTAAATTAGGTTGGCATAGCTGGCATTATCTTGATAGCACATGATATAAACAGACCACACCGAACCAAAACACTTGTGAAGTCAAACATGAATCATAACTGTCTGTTTAAGGTGTTACAGTTTAAAAGTTTCTGAAGCCTCTCCAGGATTAAAAGCAGTGATTGTCTCAATCTCTTTATAATCTGTGTCTAATCTGCCATCTTTAGAGGGTGGCACGTTTTGTGTGTACAGTCAGTGTTTCTTTAAAACTCTTTACATTTGTGTTTTAATGCAGCAAAAAAGTGAAATGGTGAATATGCCCATAGCGGTCAATCTTGTGTTTAATCTTCAAAGGTCAGAGGAGGCATAATCTGAGCTGTCCGTCATCAGCCATGTCTCCAGAGTTGGGCAGTAGTATATAACTTTATTAAGTGTATTTAATAAGTTGTAAAAGCCATATTGTAAGTAGACTACACTATTGTTACTCACAACACCCCACTTTCTTCTGACATTTAGACATTTAGAGCTTAGCTTTTTGACTTTCTGGCTTTGGCTTTGTAGTGCTCTTTCCTCACAACTTTTATTTTAACCTTTTACAAGGTTTATTTTTAGGGTTTTAATAGTGGTCATTATTTGGCCTCATCAGAAATCTAGCAGTTGTACTTAATTCACTCAAGTCATTTGTAGGGTGTGTTTTTTTACAGGTAAAAATATCTGGACTTTGTAGAAAAATAGCAAAAACCGTGTTTACATACAGGGCCAAAAATGTTCATAAATACTTTAATCATTTTTGTTGTTGTCTTAACTGAAACTGAAAGTAGATAAAGGACAATATTGTGAAAGTAGTTTTTAGACCACATATCATGTCTTTACATCTTTATATCACACACAATTTAAAAAAAAGAAAGTCTGGCCCAATATGCCAGTAGTACATTGTGGGCATCACAGATTGAGAATATTGTGGAAAAATATTTTTTATCATAATTTAATTCAAAAAGCTAATGTGTCTTATATTGTATATTGTATAGTGACATAATCAAACATTTTATTTACTGTATGTTTTAATGCTGATAAGTGAGTCTTATATCTGATGTAAATGATAAATGCAAACTGTCAGATGATGATAATCTGTGATGGTGAGTTTGAGTAAATGACTATAAACAGTATAAATAGTGAATCTCTCAGACTACAACTGTCACATTTCTAATATCAACACTCCTGAACCAGAGACATCATCACAAGTGTGTTACCTGGACTAAGCAGAACCAGAACTGGACTGTTACTCAGTACAAAGTCCTCTTTTCAGATGAAAGTCACTTTTACATTTCATTAGTAAATCAGCTGCTAGAGTCTGGAGGAAGAGTGGAGAGACACACAATCCAAGTGTCTGAAGTCCAGTGTGCAGTTTCTGCAGTCTGTGATGCTTTGAGGTGTCATGTCATCTGCTGCTGTTGCTCCACTGTGTTTAGTCCAAAGTCAACACAGTCGACTACCAGGAGATTTTAGAGCACTTCATGCTTCCATCTGCTGACCAGCTTTATGGAGATGCCCGTTTCCTGTAATACGATAATTTGTGTTATTCACTTTCTCCTGCCAGTGGTTTAAATGTTTTGTGTGAACAGTGAATATGAAGTAAGAGGGTTACAGAGTCACATCTGAAGGATCTAGCACCCATAATACTAAGATAAAAAAGGGAAACTGACAGCAGACAGATGTTGGTGCTCAGCGGGTATCATGAATGAGTGTGAACCTAAAGAAAAGGAAAGGTAAGTGGGGTCAAATTGTAAGGCTTTAAATATAAGCAGTGGGATTTGCCCTTTACAGGAAGTTAGTGAAGCTGATATCTTCAACTTACTTAGTGTGGCTGACAGTATGAGCAGAGTGGTTTTGCATAAACTGGAGCTTGTGAATGAATTTTTTTGATTACCCTACAGCAGACAACTCTAATTCTGGAGGGCCGGACTCCTGCATAGTTTGGTGATTTCTCTGCTCTGACACTACAATTAAACATACTCATTGCCTGCTGAGCTGAATCAGGTGTGTTTGATCAGGAAGATCACCAAACTGTGCAGGAATCAAAAATTTTGTCTTTAAAAAAACAAACAAGGTGTGAGTGTTAGCATCGAGGGTGAGGATGCAGGTGACACTGTTAGCACAGAGATAAACGAGGCAGCATCTGCAGTAGCTAGCATTAGCACCTCGCCCGTGCTAACCAATCCTGCTGACAGTGAGATTTTAAGCCAGTGCAAGGGCCTCTTTCTTGCCTCCTCCCAGAATTTTGTGTTTCTGTTTCCAGTTCAACCTGTTCATTTATACACTCAGCACTTGTTATGCTCCTTTATTATGAATTACTGAATCACTGTGGCACTTTATGATGCCAATCAGCATGTGGCACTGCTGAGATGTTACTGAAGCCCTGTTTGCTTTAATAGTGGCCTTCATCCTGTCTGTATTGCTGGGTCTAGTGTTACTCATCTTCCTCTTCACAATAAACCACAGATTCAGAGAGTTGTGGATCAGTCAGTCACAGTAATATGATGGTCAGTAGTTTGTGAGCAGCTGCTGGAAAAGTAAATGAGCATCTCCATTAAGCTTGTCAGCAGATGGAAGCATGAAGTGCTCTAAAATCTCCTGGTAGACGACTGTGTTGACTTTGGATTAAACACAGTGGAGCAACAGCAGCAGATCTGTAGACTTGGAGCCAAGAAAGATAAAAAAACTAGCTATTGAAGAGTTTCTGTTGCCCTTCTTCTACTTATTCCCCAACAGCAGACTGTGCTTGTATTTGCCTGTAGGTTCAGTGTTGTTATACCCAAACTCATGTTTGGCCTGTGGGCCACTGTCTAGATTGCCTTTGAAGCAAACAAATAACTTCAAACTTCTGTTTGAAAAGGAATGAAAGGTTTTACACTGTCAGAACATATTGAGTGTCTGACAGCCAATATTACATAACCAGTCTTAAGGTCATGAAATGTCTTCCTGGATATTCCCAGAGTGATACATGAGAAAACTGGTCAAGTGGCCTCATTCTCCAAAGGTCAGGAAATCCATCGAGCACATTTGACAGCAGCTCAGTTTCCTCTTGTATTTCACTCACACTTTCTGTTATGCGTATTCTAGAGCAAATGTGCACTCACTGGACACTTCATTAAGTACACATAATGTACCTGGTATCTCCACTCATTTTCACTGACACAGGTGCACTTTGTACTTATACAATTACAGACTGTAGTCCATCTGTTTCTCTGTGTACTTTGTTGTTCTTCAATGGTCAGGACCACCACAGAGCTGGTGGATCATTCTCAACACTGTGACACTGATATGATGGTGGTGTGTTAGTGTGTGTTGAATGGATCAGACACTGCTGGAGATGTTAAACACTGTGTTCACTCTGTTAGACACACCTACCTTGTTGCTCTACCTTGTAGATGTAAAGTAGAGGAAAAGGTAAAAAACAGGTGAAAAGAGGCTAACTACAGTCTGTAATTGTACACAGTAAATCTGCCAGTGGTAAATCAACACTATTAGAGTTAAATTAACACTGGGAGTGTTACATTTTGACACCCTTAGTGTTAATTTAACTCCAATAGTGTTGAATTACCACTGACATATTTACTGTGTAGAAATATTTGGTCAGTGAAGCTGATAAAATTGACAGTGAGATTAGATACAAGGTCTGTGGACCTAATGAAGTGTATGTGTAGGGCTTTTACAGACAGCAGGGGATTTTTGGCCTGCTAAACCAGGCCTTTGTAGTGCATTTGTACTGTTATTTGCATTGTATGAGTACTGTGAATTGAATTGCACTGAATTTACTGCTGTAGCATTCTGCAGAACAAATTGGCCTCTTGGGAGACTAACTCACTAGTAACTAGTTTACCTAAGAACTCAAAAGCTGCCAGGTGTCTTCTGTGAAATGTTAAGGGTGAGAACTGTGAAGACAAGTCGATATTCCAGTAAGGGAAGCCCACCTCCCTTCGGGGAGTCCCCGTTAATGTACAGCTATTTCTGCAGTACAGGACGTGATAGCTGATGGATTTTTTTGGGTGGTTTCTATTCACTGCTCCTGCTCCTCTGGTCTCTGGTAGAATCAAGCCTGCCTGCCTCCCACCAGCAGGCTTCTGTGCAGAAATGAAAGTGCTCGAGAGAAGGCTCGTGTCTATGTTTAGAGTGTGGGTGGGCGTTTGGTGGTTATACAACTGCCCGCCCATATGTATAAGTCGTCTGGAGGTTGTCTCTGCTGAAAAAAAAACACCATGTCAAGTCAGTGGGAAATGTTGTGAGTACAAATGTTCTTTAATTCTTGTTAACCCAGGGCTGATAGTGGACAATGGAGCAAGATTGTTGCCTCAAAGGAGAACCAATGTGGAACCAATACATGGCCAAGGCTATGACTAACCTAACTCACATCTAACACTGAAGCATCCTGATACATCACCTGAATGCTGTGATTCAACTGCATTGATTTTGGAATGTTGGAAAATAGTCTTTAGGCACAATTGATTTACTAAACTATTCTCAGCCAAGAGTGTGACCCAGTCAAAGATGTGCATATACTTACCTGATATATTTACCTGATACTTAGCTAAATAAGGAGACATGGGTTTTTGATGTGTAATTTTATTATAAGATATGATAATGATGATGATGATGATGGTGATAATATTGTGTTCACTATGTGTGAACAAAATGTCTTTTGGATGTATTCAGCAATCTTTTGGCCAGGAATTATCACTACAGAAAGTTGGAAAAGAAGGTTGTGATGGAGAACTAGATGTTGTTATACTTACCGCAGGCTAAGAGGGGATCGTAGAGTAGAGCTTGCACTAAGTGATTTTGAGGTTTTGTAGTTCTGCCTATAGTACTGCTTGCGTTGGGATGTAATTTTGTTATTTAACCAATTTTTCTATTGTACACTTTTGAAGCTCTATATTCACTCAGTGACAATCCCTTCATTATAGAGGTTATCTGGTCCACTGAGGTGCATCAGTTGCTCTGTACTACTTGCCAGAGTCATTGTTACCCTCTAGCATCAACGATCTGTGGGGCACTGCCACTGTCATTGGGAGGCACTCAGTCTACAAGAATTCCATTCTCAGAAATTCTCCATTCAGAGATAGAGGTTTCTGAGATGCTGCCTCCCTTCACCTGGTACC
>BRDA01012220.1:34896-55803 GCA_036984385.1 Crenuchus spilurus | reverse complement strand
AACACTGATAAGAGATAAGATAATCTTTCTTGTCATTATATGTAAGTATAATGAAACTTAGAACTGTGTTCTATGTTCTATTGTGAATAAAAAAATTAAATATAGGTCTATGAAATTTGCTAATTGTGTTTTTATAACCCCATTATTTATTTATTTATTTTTAATTTTGGGGGGGGGGTTTACAATGCAAGACTTTAAGCTGGCTTTACAGAAATTCATATGAATTCATATGAATTGATATGAATTGCTTCTAAATGCTTCTAAATCCATATGGTCACCAGGATTCAGAATCAACTTAAGTTTGTCCTCCCCTAGTGCACTGAACCTCTCTGTAGTTATTTAGCATATGAATGAAATGTTGAAGTAGGTGATCTTTGGTCTCTCCTGAGTGGTGAAATCCATTAGATGCTTTTGATTCCATGTTCTTTAATGCACCTGGATGTAAACCAGAGACGTGATGTTCCAGTTCCTGAGATAATTTTAGGCCCTGGTGTGCACTCTCCAGATAAAGGTAAAATTATCTCTGTCCAATGCTACTGAATAACAACCTACCTTTGGGTTAAATCCCAGGTGGGGACCAAGTCAAATGGATTTTGCATCAGAAGCCTGATGATGTAAAAGACAGCCACAGCATAATAAGCAGTCATTTGTATGGTCTCTCGAGCCAAAATGAATTCTAAAATCTTTTTCTGTCCGGATGCTATTACGGCCATGATCCTTCTGTAGGATTTGTGATACTGATGCATTTTGCAGAGCATTCAAGGCTGCACTTTCATTTTTACTCTACTAATGCATCTCTAAGAATTAGAATGTAGTGAAAAAAATTATTTGTGTTCATAATTAAATTCAAAAAGCTAATTTGTCATTTATTTTATATTCATATAAACGTTTTCAAGGCTTTTTGTTTATATGTTCATCAGCACAGCTTATAGAAATCCAGAATCTTTATATTTAATAATATTTGAGTAAATTATTATTCACACATTAAGACAAAACAGATTTATTGTATGTCACTTTATGTGCAATGAATATAAAATATGACAGTTTACCTTTTTAAAAAAAAAAAAAAAAATGTAATTATGAACACAAATTTTTCACCATACCAATTTTTTTGTACACGCACTAGTAGAATTAATTTTATGCTTGTCTCAAAGGATTGTCATGGATTAGGTCAGAACATAGAACTACATGCGATCGATGTAGTTTTGGAATCTCAATACTCATTAGAAGACACCATTTCTCAAAATACCTGTTTAAAGGTGTAGTTAGATTTTTTTTATCTTCAGAAACATTGAGTGTGTTCACATGCACTTAATAATATGATTGGATATCTGCAGGTTGGCATGTTGGCTTGGTGGTAGCACGTTCTTCTCTCAGCACTGAGGTCTTGGGTTTGAGTCCCCATCTGGGTGTTTCTCCAGAACATCTTGTCTTCTGTTTGGGTTTTCAGGCTTATTTGTGACTCCTCTGATTGTATCCATCCATCTTTTTGCTTGTCCTCTTCCTCTTTTACCTTCAACTGTCTCAAGTGAACTGGTTCTTCTCATAATGTGTTTAAGATAAGAGATCTTCAGTTTGGTTATCTGGACTTCTAGTGAAAGCTGAGCTTTGATTTGGTCCATGATCCATTTATTGGTCCAGGGATCTCTCACAAGCCTAAAAGTTCAAAGACATCAGTAATTCTTCCTGTCCAGCTTTCATATCCATGAAGAACCACAGAGAATACCACAGTCTATACAATAGAGGCTTTGTTTGAAGAAACAAGTTAGGGGTTTTATAGAACAGCGGTTAATATTTGAAATCAACATCACAGCCATACGTTCAGTATACCACCAGAAGCTCTGCCCTTCAAATTCATCAATGTGCATTGCCAAGGTGAATGACACTGATCTAGCTAGATCTTTGGCCATCAAAGCCTTCACAAATGTAATACAGACAATTACAATGATATAATGATGGAAAGAACAATGACACAGCAATGACATAGCTTTATCACTAAAACTAGCTAGGCTGCTGGTTAGCCTAGCCAATCTGTTGCACTGCCAGTTGCTAGCAGATACTGACCTAGTACAACATAAAAAATAATTTTTGTCATGCCTTTAAACTGAACTCAGCTTCTTTTCACCAGCTTTCTCTTTGAATTCCACCTTAAATGATGCAGCAGTTAGTCAGATTCCTCAGCTTCTTGTTTTAAGGTAGAATGGGAACATTTAAAACCATTTGAAAACATTTGAAGAAGTTGTATCTCAGCCTCCTTATTGACAAGCCTGTGGAGTTCAGAATGTAACCCCTCCCCTTCCCCCTGTCCTGTGCACGAGAGAGTTTTGCATTTTAGCCACTTTGTTTCTCATTTACAGAGCTGTGCATGAATGCCAGATTGTTTTTTCCTGTGTGCAGAATGGGCAGTTAATGGACCTTTTGCTGACTTTGACAAAGTGTAAGAGATTAAAATCACTTACTGTGCCTTGCATAGTACATATCTCAAAATTCTAGTTTATGAGTGTTGTTATAAATTTGGTGATATTTGTGTCTTTTTTTTATCATTTAGACCTTTGTCCATTTTACAAATTGCAGTATAGACCACTTGGATGGCTGCCCATAGCAGGGTCACCAGTTCTATCCAGAAAGGGCCAGTGTGGCCTCAGGTTTCATTCAAGTCAGGTACAAGTACACTTAATTGCACTTGTTAGTCTGAGCTGAATTGCTATATGTGGGGCATCTCTGACCTAAAATCTTGACTTAAACCAGGCCTTGGTGACCCCAGGCCCTTAATGTCTTGGTCGTTTCTCCTAGACAACAATGAGATCAGATGGAAACACATAAGAGTGATAGAGTGTAATCTCAGATCTGCTGCTCAGATGTTTCTCTTGAGAAAAAATACAGTTTTCTTCTCTATCACAGTAAATGTGTTAGTGTTAAATCAACACTATTAGAGTTAAATTAACACTGAGGGTGTCAAAATGTAACACTCTCAGTGTTAATTTAACTCTAATAGTGTTGATTTAACACTGGCAGATTTAGTGTGTATCAGTTCAGGTCAGATCACAATAAAAACCAGGAAGGCAGGAATCTCAGTAAGAACTCAGTAATTTCTCATCCAAAATTAAGAGGGTTGTAAGTTTTGATGCTGTGTATACATTTAGTTTTGTCATTTTTAATCTGGGCCACACGTATCTTGTGTCTTTGTCTCATACTATTTCTCCTACAAAATGTAGGACAATCTCAGTCATATGATCCATCAACAAATTCAATGTGATTAAAAGTATGTCGCCTAGCAGAAAAGCTGTAGTACTAATATCAGTACAAAACAGTACAAAATTGTTTGTACTAATATCTTTGTGATATTTGATACATACTTTTTTAAGACCTCATCATTATTAGTGTGATAATTAAATGATAAATGATCTTACACCATCAATAAATAAACTTTTTCATAATGTATAACATTAGACAGTGGAACCTCAGTTACCGCTTGCCCTGTTTATCGTAAAATTTGGTTATTGTCGACTTTTTTGGGGGAAATTTTGTCCCAGTTATCATTCATCTGCCTGGTTTTTGTCAGTGTGCCCATGTGACCTGCCGCTAATTTTGTGAAAACAAAGCATCCACCCACAAGTTCACCACTCACCCATGTGTACGTCGTTCATTTTGGCTTTGTTTCTTGTTGAGGAAGTATCACCCTGCATGTTCATCTGATACATTTTCATTGTTTTTGTGCTTGTTTTTGTGCTTGTTTATTGAGTGCGCCAGAAACACACCTCTCTAAACATATTTACATATGCCAAGGAGATGTCACAGGACTGTACCCAGACTTATGAGTGGAACAAAGCAAAGAGCAGACAGAAGAAAAAAACTCTACAAGCACGCAAATAATAACACTCAAATAAAACTAAAACACATCACACTAAAGTGATGGCCTGCAGTACTACCGCCTGAAAATGTGTGTGAAGACAAATAGCGCCCGAGAATCCCAAGAACAGGTGTATAAATTAAAGGCTGCTGGCTGGACCACACTGGCACTCTCTAAAACAGAGCGTAAACCTGTAAGAGTGTTGTTAAATATTAAATTTTGTATTTATTTCTCATTGTGTTCTGTGTGTAAAACTATAGTTATTCTATATAAAATGTGTTTTTGTTCATATTTTGAAGTGTCTGGAACAGATTAATTGGATTCACATTAT
The DNA here is from genome assembly GCA_036984385.1 of Crenuchus spilurus. NCBI lineage: Eukaryota > Metazoa > Chordata > Actinopteri > Characiformes > Crenuchidae > Crenuchus > Crenuchus spilurus. The sequence continues at coordinate 51,622 of BRDA01012220.1, read as the reverse complement.
TTCTTATGGGACATATTACTTCAGTTATTGTTCATTTCGGTTATCACCAGGTACTTTAAAATGATGATGAAAACCAATGTTCCACGCGACATGTGTTTGCCCCCTGGTGGATGATCCATGCACTGCATGCACCCAAGAATACTTACAGATTTCTACATTTGAGTAAAAATTTTAAGTTAACTCAGCATATAAGGGAGTCATTTTTTATGTTTTTGTTTGTTTAAACAATGTATTGTGAGCTATCGATCCTGGATGTATGACATATGATATACAATATTTCTCACCATTGATTTGAAAGTATTCCCGTTATAAAAGAGAACATACTAGCAGTGTACAGTTTATACAGGTCAATATAAATTCCATTATTAAATTATTAGGGAGAGGGTAGATAAAAATAAATTTTATCAAGATAAAAATAAATTTTATCAAGATAAAAAATTCGATTTGAAAGCGACATACTGCCGTGACCCTTTATTCTTCAGGTTATCTATTATGCTGTTTCTGAGGCATGTCTCCTTATTAACAAGGCTGTGTTGTTCAGAATGTAGCCCCTCCCCTTCCCCCTGTCCTGTGCATGAGGTAGTTTTGCATTTTAGACACTTTATTTCTCATTTTCAGAACCAGGGCTGTGCATGAATGCAAAGTTTTTCTGCTGTGTGTAGAATAGACCTTCTGCTGACTTTGACAAAGGGTATTAAATTAAAATCAATTACTGTGTCTTTTACGTAATCTCAAACCTCCAGTTTATGACTGTTGTTATAAATTTGGTCATACTTGTGTCTGCGTTTGCTATCATCTAGACCAGGGGTGTCAAACACCAAATTGTGTTAGACACCAGCCCTCCAGGACTGGAGTTTGACACCTCTGATCTAGACCTTTGTCCATTTTACAGACCACTTTGATGACTGCACATAGCAGGGGTCACCAGTCCTATCCACAAAGGGCTAGTGTGGCTTCAGGCTTAATTGAAGTCAAGTAGAAACACACCTAATTCCACTTTTTAGTCTAAATTGAATTGCTATAGGAGATGCATCCCTCCTTTATATGTTTTACTTTTATAAATAACATGTTGTGAGCATTAGATTCTGGAGGCATCTAATATGACAAAAAAAACTCATATATGTTTTTCATTATTTCTCAATATTATTTCATTTCTTCTTTTGTAATCAGAAGGTGAAATAAACATGCTAGTTTTAAAAATAACATTTTCTCAGGCTTTACTGGACTGGTTTCTAACCAGTAGATTTTGAAACAATGACATGAGCAGTAGAATCTACCTCTAGCTATGTTCATTGTGTGTGAATTAGAATTTCTGGCAACCTACTCTTTTAATCGTCAATGCACCACCTCAAACAGTCTTTGTGAGTTTTATTTACTTAGGTACAAACTCATGAACACTCACCGATCCCCATTTTCTGTTTGACAAATGTATATTTCTCACCATTGATTTGACAGTATTCCCATTATAAAACAGAACATATTAGCAGTGTACAGTTTATACAGTTCAATACAAAAGTCCATTATCAGATGAATTGGGGAAGGGGCTGGACAGAAATGACAAAAACGTCTATTTCAAAGTGACATGCCTTGGCTAAACATATTTCTAAATCTTTGTTCTTCTCCTATTTGGCTGTTTCTCAACTATCTCTCCTTACTGACAAGGCTGTGGAGTTCAGCCTGTAGCCCCTCCCCTTCCCCCTGTCCTGTGCTGCATTTTAGCCACTTTGTTTTTCATTTACAGAACTGGGCTGTGTATGAATGCCAGATTTTCTTCTCCTCTGTGCAGAATGGACAGTTAATGGACCTTTTGCTTATTTTTATTATGAAAAAGTGTTGGATTAAAATAGCTTACTATGCCTTTACATAATCTCAAATATCCAGTTTATGACTGTTGTCAGACTGCTACTTTAATCTTTAATGCACCGCCTCAAACAGTCTTTGTGTGTTGTATTTATTTAGGTACAAACTCATGAACACTCACCGGTCCCTGTTTTCTGTTTGACAAATGTATATTTCTCACCATTGATTTGACAGTATTCCCATTATAAAACAGAACATATTAGCAGTGTACAGTTTATACAGTTCAATACAAAAGTCCATTATTAAATTAATTAGGGGAGGGGCTGGATAGGGATTACAAAATACTTCTATTTGAAAGTGACAGGCTAAGTCTGAGCGGCAAAATTGTAACGTAAGCAAAATGCACTCATTCTGACCTTTCACACAGACACACACACACACACACAGACCCCACTGAATACATTTTAAAGAAGCGCAAAAAACAGACAAATTAAAAATTTAATATAGTCCTATATGCCACCACAAACAGTGCTGACATCCTAACCTCATGCACACATTCTCTCATAAGCAAGTATGTACACACACCCACACATACACACATTGATTTGGCACAGTCTGTGTGATGAAGCTGGAGAAGTGAAGCGTTGTCCATGACCTCTCTGTTAATGCTGAGCGAATGGCCAGAAGGTTACGTAAACAATAATAAGCTGTCCTTGAGTCACATGGTACCAAGAGGGAGAGAGAGAGAGAGAGAGAGAGAGAGAGAGGTAAACTGGGAAGAGAGAGGTATGCAAAAAAATCCAGAAAACTTAAGAAATCCGCTTTCAGGCAGCAAAGATAAGGGGCTTATCGCAAAAGTCATTTTGGAATATTAATAGCTCTGATACACAAGATTGCTGAGGCATGGCGTTAAATAAAGAATAAGTTAAGTCCAGCAGTGGGCTTGACTGGCAGTCATTTGTTGTCTCATGGCCGTTCCCTAAGGAAAATCCTTCCCATTTAGTCCAGGTGCTGACCATATTCCTCTCATGCTCCCCATCTTGCACTTCCTCTGCTTGAGTCTCTTGTTGAACATAAGAGTTCCTCCGAATCCTGGCTGGTTCTTTGACGTGAAGGCCTTTCCAGGCGATTTTGATGAAAAATACAGTGGAGACATGGAAGGAAATGTGACGTGCGTGTTAGTAAAATGTCTGATGGAGGCGTTCCTGCTGTCCTTCTGCAGAAAACCTTCCATAAATGATGGGGGAAGAGAGGAAAATGGCAGCGTAGGCTGTAATGACGGAGAGGCTGAAGGCTTGGAACCCTGTTGCCTTTTGGTGGGGAAAACATTCCAGGCTAGTGAATGGTGGGGATGTCTCCGATCCAGGCTCCGGGGAGCGGCCTGGGACACGTGTATTCATTCTGGAGAAAAAGAAACAAACAGTGTTAACACAGCTTGTGGGTGGTTCCCTCATAAGCACTGGTGGTGAGCGGAGCAATTCATTAAGTCAACATTAATTACATAGAAGGGCTAATCTGATTGTGCTGCAATGATGGCATAATGCATAACAGGCCAGGCATGTTAACAAAGGAAGGACAGGCATGCGTGTCCACTCAAATAAAACAGTGACTCAGCAACAGTGCTGATGATATACAAGCAGCTCTCAACAAGTGGGCGGGGGAGCTCTAACGAGTCGCATAACGGCTTGCTTGTCTGCCATCGCTCCCTAGATATTAATTAAAATTAGGAGGGAATGAATTAAAATTGGTCGATCTGGAGTGAGTGACCTTGCCTTTGTGAGCTCTTTATCTTAAATGGATTAAATAAACTCTGCTGAATACTAATTTGTGATACGCACATGATGATTGCTATCTCAATTACCCTCCACTTCAGGATTTCTGCCAATATGCGAAGTATTAGAAGAACAGATTTGCCACTTCTTGAAGTTTGGTCCTCAAAGATGTCTGATTTGGCACACTGTACTTTTATATTTCAATATACACTCAATGGCCACTTTATTAGGTACACAGATCTTATCCACACTTATTGTCCATGTTAGCTCCACTGATCATACAGGTGCACTTTGTAGTTCTACAATAACAGACTGTAGTCCATCTGTATCTCTTTTTACTTTTTTTACTCTGTTCTTCAATGGTCAGGACCCCCACAGAGCAGCTTTTATTTGGGTGGTGGATCATTCTCAGTGACACTGATGTGGTTTTTTTCTCCGTACATTTCTTCTCCTGAGATCCACCAATAACAACCATGTTATATGTAATGTTACCCTGGAGATGAGAAATACTCTTTTTCAGTATTATACAAATAAAATACAATGTCAAACTAGAGATTTTAAAAATCCTAAATGCTGTTGAAAATGTGGACACCCCACACATAATTATATTTCTCACCCATTTCTCTGTACTTGATCGTTGTTAGTCATAAAAGCCCCCCACACTACACCATCTGCCCTCAATGTAACACTACACACTTTATGAGTATCACATCCAATCAACAGCTCCAAGCCTCCAAATATTACAAAAGCAGTTGGGAGCATCTTGCGAATTAGATGTAAACAAATATGGCGGATGACAGTGAAACCATTCCTATGTTAGTTGTAGAGCTCTCTAATCAGAAAAACTGAAAAAGAAAAGGATGTGAATGATCCATAACAGCACTTATTATAAAGACACTCATGCTGTTGCTTCAGCACCACAAGTCCACCTCACTCACTATTTAACCACCATGCTTTTAACTTCTCCTGTACACACTGGCACATTCAGTTCAGCTCTTCATTGGTTGATGGTCTTTCAGGCATGAAATGTAGTGTTTTACACCAGAGAACCAGCTCCACCACTACAGAATACTGAGTCATAACTATTGAACAAGTTTATATTTACGATTCTCAAAGGGGAGCAGCCCTGACTGCATTGAGAGGGGTAAAGATTGTATTATAGATGTCCCACACTACAAGATCATCTGTGAAGGTCATTGGATATGATCACCCTGAAATCTGGAGACCTTTTACTATTGTCAGGAGTAACAAATCGGCCTCAAAATCTGCCTGACTATGCTGTTGTGTGAACCAGGCTTAAGTCAAAGCAAATCATGTTTATTGTGGCATTTAAGTATCAGGAATATGTCAACACTCTGTGATATACAGTCGGCTCTTGTAATATCTCTCGACTTTATAGTGTGATTATTGATCACGCTCCGCCTGACCACGATGCCATCAGCTGTGAATTAAACTTTAATCCGTAGCGCCAATGCAGAGTTGAAGTCACAGTTGGAAGTTGTAGTTTGCTAAAACTGGAGGCGTCTGCATTTCCTCTCTCCACTTTTTGACCCAAAGGGCTAAAAAAAATGGACACCCAGACTAAATCTTAGTTTTAATAGTGTTTCAGTTCAAATAACTCCAAAACATTGACCCTGGCTAAATCCTACTTTAATAGTGCTGGAGCTCAAATAAGATTTTGCAAAGGAAAAAGCTAAGCTCAGCATTTCTCCCTCCTCAGATGATGTGAAAGGAGTTGGACACCCTTGATTTCTCTGCTACGGAGTGCAGATAAGTCAGAGAGGGAGCGACTGCCAGGTGCTACTGGAAGGTTACAGATGCCTCAGGCACTGCTTTGATTCTTCTGTAATCAAACGGCCTGCCTGAAGAGCTAAAGAACTCTTCAGGTCCTGGAGTCCACCTGCACTCAATTTCATCTCTAATATGCTTGTTTAACCTCAAGTTAATTACTGGAGATGAGTCACATGTGTTGGGAGCAGCAGGTAAACCACTAAATATAAATTATATTTAAATTTTTTCCACTTATCCCAGATGTAGTCAACCAGCCAAGACATGTTTAGAGCTTATGTTAGCTTCTAGTTTAGCTTCAGAGCTACAAGGCTAATGTTGCCAAAGCCTACAGGCTAATCAGGCTGATTCTGAGGCCGATTTGCTCCTCCTGACAATCATAAAAGGTCTCCCAATTTCAGGGTGATTGTAACTGATTATCTTCCAAGATGATCCTGTAGTGTGGAGTGTCTATAATCCAATCTTTACCCCTCTGATCTACTCCCCGTGCAGTCGGAGTGACAGAATTGTGAATCATAGATATGAAACATGTTCACTGTTTATATTCAGTATCCTGTAGTGTGAGGTTGGCACCAAATCTCTGGAGTAAAGTGCCATGTTGACATCATACCTGAAAGATCACCAACCAATGAGAGCCAAGCTGAACTGTACCTGTCATTGTGTACGGAGGAAGTTAAATGAGGCTAAATGGTAGGTGAGGTGGACTTGTGGATCTGTTAAAACAGAATGAGCGTCTGCTGTTATGGTTTCATCCACATGCTTTTCTTTTTTGTGGCTTTTTTCTGAGTAGAAAGCTCTCACACCTAGCATTGCTATGGTTTCACTGTGTTCTGCCATGTTTGTTTACGTCTAGTTTGTGAGGAACTATTATCTGCTCTCATGATACAGCAGTTCCTGAAAAACTGCAGCGAGGTTGTACAAATTCAGGGCAGATGGTGTAGAGTGGGTGCCTTTATGACTAACAATGATCAAGTACAAAAACGCTGTAAAAAATATAATTCTGTGTGGGGTGTTTTCAACATCATTTAGTATCTTTAAAAACCATGTAGTGTGAACCAGGTAGTCCAGTCATTTTTGTAAAAATTCATTCAAATCTTTGACTGGATTAAAAGTACATGGGGTCATGTCCCTAATTAATTCTGCAGGAGCTTCTCTGTCTTTTATAAATGTACAGATCCAGATCTGAGAGCTCATCTGATTGTTTTAATCCTGTCTAATACAAATCAATGTGTTTTTACAGACAGACGCTATCATTGGAAATACAAGATTTTTGGCCGCTGCTACTAGCCATAGTCCCCTAGTGCACAGATTCACTAAAAGCTTCACCAACCACAAACCAACATGAATACTTTTGAAATGTCACTCAGTAATCTCCTTGGTGTGGATGGTCTTGGTCTACTTGGTGTTCAAACTCTACTTGGGAGAGTTTATGAGGAGGAAAAATAAACTTAAGTGGATGAGAAAAGTGAGGATAATTATAATCACAGCTGTTGGGGTCTAAATTACTCAAATTTATTTATGTCTCTAAATGTTATATATAGTTATATCTCTTGTCCGTTACAACCTATATATAACCCTCCGTTATCTTGGGACTCTTAGTCTAGAACAATTCCAGATATCCTCCCATTATTCATCCTCCCTGACTCTAACTTATGTTCTGTAGATGTGGCAGTGACTCTCTTATCTTCCTCTCAAAGGCACGGATGCCATATTAATCTCTGTTATGAAATAACCTACAACTCTTGTCTTTCTTGGTGTTGACTCACTGTTCTCCAAGCACTTGAAGGACCCTTTGTAGGTACAAGTTACTGTGTCACTGAGTTTATGAAAGCTCTGATGTTAAATGCTGTAAACTTATACAAGTGTTAATAAACTGATAATGTAATACAGTAGACAGTCTTAGAGGTTATATGGAGACTATATAAATAACTGTATAAGCAAATAACTAATAGTAAGCCCCAAATACGCACTCCTTATGTCATTTTATAGTAGTTTCATCACTAAGTAGATGTCTAAAATGTTTTATTACAGACATAATCTGATCCCAACCTGGCTGAACTAGTCAGTGTAGTATAGGACACAGTATTACTGTAAAAATGAATTAAACCTCACTACAGACAGACTTCAGACAGCAGCAGGACTGGTAGAAAACTTGATCTTAGATCAGCTCTCTGTTTTCATGACTTTTAACACTAAAACTGATTTTAGGTCAGCACTTCCTGCTCTGAGGGAACTGTGCAAGATGGCGGATGCAGCCTTTAGCTAGGAGTTTAATTGTTATTGTTTAAAGTTCACAGTAAGTCATTCTGTGACCTAAACCCCTGGACTAGTCTTTGAGACCTTCAGTAAGATCTGGGTGAGGTTTGACCCAGCTGAGAGACATTTTGGTAACATTTTTACAGAAACAACTGAGATATTTATGTAACCAATGAGTTTGTTAGCAATGCTAGCCTTGCATCTCCAAATCTAAAATAAAACTGAAAATTGTGACTCCAAACCTGTCTTGGTTGATCAACTACATAGTGGAGAAATATGTACTTATGATTTTCTATTTTAAACTCTGCACCTTTATACAGTAACACAGTCATGTTCACAGTTAGCACGATTAGCTGCAGCCTAAAAAATTATATGTTAGCAAGTAAATCCTTTTAAAATGAGACTAAATGTCAAATATTTCTCATTTTGAGAATGCTGAGCTTAGTATAAGACTATTTAACTTAAAATTAGACATATTTTACTTGGTTCAAGTAACTATTAAGTCAAATGATCTCACTATATTGACTAGTCATACATTTAGTTATTTTAAAATAAGCTCTCAATATTCTCAAAATGAGAAATATTAGACATTTTGACTAGATTTAAGATGATTTCAGTTGCAGTGTAAACAGAAGTTTTATTTCAGATACTGCTAGTGCATTTTGTTCTACATCTCATGTATGTTCATCTGGCTAGAGAGGCTCCAGTACTGCACTTGCACTTGGTCACATTGTACTCGATTCATCATCTGATTACAATCATGCAGTGAAAATGTGTCTATGAATGCTCTTATAAACATTGTGGTTCATTCCAGTTTCTTAATCCAGGGAGATATTCATCAAAGCAAGATTCCACAATGCTTAAGCTAGGGTGACTAGATCTGAGGTGATGAAAAAGAGGACACCTTAGCGGGGGAAGGGGGGAGTTGGGTAGCATATAATGTATTACATGTTCAAATAAATTTTTTTTGGTGATTGAACACAAATTTTATTATTATTAATTATTAATAAATATTGACAAATTATGATTTATATTGTATTAATAATGACTAGTTACTATTAATAATATACTAATAACTATTAAATGTTATTATGAATAATAAAGTAATAAAAATGAATATTAATCATTAATTAAATAATACATTATTACATATTATTTATAAATAATAAACTGTTAAAAGCATGTAGCATAAAATTATCACCCAATCCTTTTCAGTCAACTTCACTTCAGCTCATTATCACCAGTGTTACACATATGTTTGGACTGTATGGTCAATAGATCTTATTTACACAGAATTATTCCTCATTTTTGAGTAAAAATAAGCAGAAATTCTGAATTATTTTGATAATAGTTACACTTAAAGGCATGTAAATAGATGACTTATCACAGACTGGTAGACACACACAGACAAACACTCAAATGTAAATATTAATGAATATTAATATGAAACCGCTGATATTAAAATATGTCTAGCTGACGTGACACAGGCAGAACAACTTACAGGTGAAAACGGACTGCCGGCCAAATTGCAGTCCAGACTCCATTTGAGGGAGTGACAGCGCCAACGGCCAATCACATGTTAGCAAGAAATGGCAGAGCCAATCATGAGCTAGTGGCAGCCTAAAGGGAAACTGGCTTGTAATTCAGCTGGGTCTCCATCGCTCAAGCGAACTGAACGGAATAGGGGGAAGGCAAGACTAGTTTGGGAATTAAACACTTCTCGAGTACAACAAAATCCCGGACGTTTGTGAATTTCTGCCCGGATGTTGTTTTAAGTCTCGGTAAAAGAGGACGTCTACTTAAGCCCAAAATTGAGGACTGTCCAAAAGGAAGGTTATGCCACTCTTCCCCATTGAATATACTTTGAGCTTAAGTTACCTGGCTAAACTGAGAAAACCTGCTTTGTGGGAAATACCTCAGCTTTACAAGATTATAGCAGTAAAATATTGCCAATATTGTATGCCAGATTGATCAATATCACATTTTTAAAGACATATTTTACAATACAAATGATTTGATAGACCTGTAATTTAAGGAAATTACTAAATTCAGCATCCTTAATCAATGAGCTCTGGACTCCAGGGGGATATTCCACAAAGAGGATTTCTAAGTTAGGCCAGCTTCACACTACATGACTTCCAGAGTCATCCGATCATTGTTTTTTTTGCACTACACAACCTGATGTCTTGTAATCAGGAATCTTTCAGAGGTTGTGGCTTGCAGAGTTACACAACTGATCAGTGATACAGGGTCACAAATTACAAGTTATTTCACCAGGAAGAACTATATCTGTCTGCCTGCTCTCCAAAAATATGTTTTGTTATGAAAACGCATGCAAGAACTGATGCAATGCCATGAATGAGACACGTTTCTTTTCTTACAAACTGGATTCCTGTAAATGAGCAATACAAGTTGCTTATGTTCTGATATGCAGTGAAAACCCACAAAAGAAAACGGAAAGACTTTGAATGAGAAAATGGATAAAGACTATGTCGTATAACTCCACCCCCAGCTGGAGCTTTCATTGGCTGTAGCTGGTTGCTGCACTAAATTCCAGTCACAACACATTTCACACTACCAGATTTGGAATCGCAGGCAGGTCCAGATATTAAACCTGCTAGATATTTGTTGAGGCTTGCGAGGCATCTGTGATCACTTGGAGAGCTCTCAGATCATGTCTTTCAGCAGTTCACACATAGAGACCGAGCCAGCGCTGAGTTGCCTCCGACCTCAAGCTTTTGTCGGTGATATTCATTATTTGGGGCTAAAATAGTGTAGTGTGAAAATGGCCTGAGCCACATAGCTTACGCCCAGCACTGAGGATTGTCCAATAGGAATGTCCTACTGCTCTCTGTCCATTGGACAGGTTTGAGTTTGGGCTTGTATGTGGGGCATCCAATCATTAAAAAGAACAGACATGGTAATAATGTGTAAAAATAAAATAAATATAGAAATGTGTCTGTGTTCTATCAAACATTTGGTGCTAAAGACAATGGTGAGTGTTTTAGATTGGAGTCAGAGTATTGATTTGGTATTGAGTATCATGATACTACAATTGGTGTCAGTATCTAAGTCACAATTCTGGTATCATAACAGCCCTGCTTTTGGTGCAGTGGTACTAATTTGGCCTCCAAAGACTGCAGTGTAAAAACTGTTGTAAAAATACAGCCAAATTACAACAGAAAAGATACCGTTTTTGATCAAATATGATAATCATGAGATTTGCACGGCTTTATTCACAGTAGTACTGTATAGTGATGACACAGGAAACCAGTAAAGCATTTTACAGTACAGTACAGTACAGTATTTATTCAGCCCCGCACCTGTCAGATGCCCCTCAGGGTTACTCTTTCATGGTCTGTCATTAACAAGATAAGCTGCCTCAGTAATATAAATGGTTGTTTTACTGTGAGTGGGATGTTGGATTGATTAACAGCTGTACATAAAGACTTTAAATAAATTACAGCAATATTGTGGCATCGGCCCTGATGGGGCAGCGTTCTTATGAGCAGGTCAGTAGGTCATGAAAATTAGCTTTGTAATGAAAAAACACATCATTGCATTTTGTTATTGTTTATCGTGTAATTTGTTGTTTAAGTGTAAGTTGACTTTAGTTGAGTTTATTTGTGGAAGTTTAAAAGGGCTTTTACACAAAACTACACAGGTGACTACACAGTTACCATAGATGTGAAGATTAGCTCCAGAGATTATTATGTTTTTTTGTCTTTTGCTTGCAAACTTTGTCATTAAATAGTAAATAAAAGCAAAAGTTAAGTGAAACAAGTCCTTCCTTAATTGTTCTTGTCTTAGCTATGTTAGAGTCAGGAGTGGGACGATTTCCTCAGGAATTAGCACCTTTTTTTTGTGGAGACTCAAAAAACCTGTGGCTGAAGAAGATGCAAAGCTTGCAGAATAAATAGTAGGACAATCCAATATACAACGATATACTGTTAAATTACAGTAGAGGCACTGTAAAATAACAGTAAGGTGCTTGCATGTGCTGTAAAATTACTATAAAAACTGTTATTCTACTGTTGCATGCTGTAATTGAATATAGAGTATAATGCTGTAAAAATAAATAACAGTAGATGTACTGTGAAATAACATTTTACAGTTAATTTACAGTAAAAAAAAATAACAATGTATGTCTCATTGTATTGTATATGTTGTGAGATTTGGCCTATGATGATAAAATTGTGCAGATTATATCATAGTATAAATTTAGACTGATAATGAACTTATTTGTGCCGCTGTTAAAAGAAGACATTTCTGTTGATTTAAGCCTGTTTTTAAAGGAATTTATCCACGCACATTAAATCAAATGGAATATGTAATCCGCTGCATTTCTAATATCTCCCCCAACGTTTTGTGCAATCCTCCCTGTAATGCATATGTAGGAGTCAGAGACATGCTTTTCGTGGCATGTGAACTGTGTGTTTAGACTCCTGGGCCTATTTCGGTATAAAACGCATACAATTTGCACCTGAAACCTAGCGCAAAAGGCTTAGTTCACCTGACCCTCAGATTACTGCTTATACTCCACTACACCTGCTTCACATACATATACACTGCACATCTATCTGATGTATTCAGTGTGACACAGAGCAGTGCCTTAAAGCTAACGGGTGAATTCAGAGCAGATTTATAAAAGAAAAGGCTGGAAAAGTCAGCTCAAATTGACTCTGCCTTAAACCTCTGCTTTGCCCGTTTGTTTGTATCTATCATGCCTTTGGCTGCAGCCTCCATTCAGCCTTCACTTCCAATCAGCACACCTGGAAATTGGACCTATATAAATCCACCTGCCACTCCGTTCCATGATCAGCCTTCACCTGTCCGTCATAGCCAGCTGTGACCAGCTGATATTAGAAAAGGTTAAAGATGAAGGTGAATCTCTTGTAGTCGTCCCCGTAGTGCAGGCTAAAGCCGCATGAGCGCAAATCCTCTTGTTTACTGTTCTTTTCTTATGAAGCCTGAGAATACATACAGCTCGAGAACCCAGTGCTCCGTACAGCTCACAGTGAAAAGAAGTGATGAAAATAGAGCACCATTAAAGGAGAAGTTCTACATTTTAATTCAATTCCACTGAGGTGTCTTATTATTGGGGGTTTATTAAAATGGCGTATTTGTAACCAGGCAATGTTAAAAATACTGAGCTGTAACTTTTAGAGGTGTTAAACCAGGCTTAAGATGTCTGGTTCCTATGACCACCACTGTTTAATAATCCAGAGTAGATCAGTTTCTCTAGACCATCAAAATACCCATCATAACGGGTGACATTAGGGCAATTTAGATTTAATGACATATAAAAATAAAATGTATACTTCAGTATACATATCTGATATATATCAGTTTTGACCAGTTCTTTGACCTTAATTTATGCATATTGTAACCACAGCATCTCTTGTCATGGTTATTTCATGCAATTTATATGTAAATGATGCTGTTTAGATGTCATTTCATTGGCTGTGTACTCTGCACAATGAAAGTTGAATCTAATATAATCTACAGGTACATGTTAGCTCCACTGATCATACAGGTGCAGTTTGTATTTTTACAGTTACAGACTGTAGTTCATCTGTTTCTCTGTAGACTTTATTATCCCTGTTCTTCAATGATCAGGACCCTCACAGAGCAGATATTACTTGAGTGATGGATGATTCTCAGCACTGCAGTGACACTGATGTGGTGGTGGTGTGTTAGTGTGTGTTGTGCTGATCAGATGTTTTTAAACACCTGAGTGTCACTGCTGGAGTGGAAATAGTGACCAATCAGCCACCAGTGTCCTATGAAGGACTAGAGGATGAACACAAACATCAGTCTCCAGCTGCTCTACTGAGTCTGTATAATCTACTCATATATGTATGTTAATAAATGTTTTATGGCACATATCAAGGAGGCAGAGCAGATATTTCCTCCTGTTGCCTTCACCAGAGGCTCAGGGTCTCTGTGTAATATGCATGAATGAACCTGTCCTTCATGACTTTCAAATAAACAAAGTGCTTCTCTCATAAATGATTATTATAATAAATCATTATTGGCTGTTTTCAAGTAGTGTTTTGTAAACACTTAAACTGTGTGTAAGTACAGAAATGAACTGTTCCAACAGTCATCTCAATGCAGCCAGTAAAATGTTTTGTGCTGTTTCAAATCTCACATCATGCTGCTTGCATTTCGGCAGCTGGAGCCCGAGAGAGCAAAATTGGCTGTGTTCACTCTAGGCAGGTAAGATGGCACTCTCTCCTCAGCACTACTGCTCATGTAGGCTGGCTCAGGCATCTGCCAGGTGATCCATCAGACAGAACTGGGGGTCCTGAGCTTTCCTCCGAGTCGGCTGCTCGGCCGTGATGTATCAGCAGCAGTTAGAAAAGAGGCGGAGCCTGACTTCACATGCATTGGAAGAGGCCTGTGCTAGTCTGCACCCTCCTAGGGTCAGAGACATTACAAGTGATAGGGAGAGTCAATGATTGGGCGGGTCAGATGACTACCAAACAAAAAATGTTTTGCGCAGTTGTGACAGAGTTCTAAAGATCACTTCAGACTGGTGGAGATGGAACTATGTAGCCATGTCCTTCAAAACCCCACAGTCAACTGAATGTTCTTTGACCTGATTGGTCAGCATTACACCATAAATCTGCCAGTGTTAAATCAACACTATTAGAGTTAAATTAACACTGAGAGTGTTACATTTTGACACCCTCGGTGTTAATTTAACTCTAATAGTGTTGATTTAACACTGGCAGATTTACTGTGTACTGCTTACCCCCATGTAGTACACTGGGATTTGAGCCCTGTTTTGGGCAGTTACATAACACTATGCCAATAAGTCCTTGGGATACACTCCTGACACCACATTTATTCCTAACTCTAAATTCATTTACAAATGTAACATGACTGTGATAATAAGTATAATGCCTAAATATAAATATAAAAATCATCAAGTAGCCCAGCTGGAGGGGCAAAATGTCCACAAAGAAGTCTTACAATACAGCATGACCTGACAGAACTGCTGCAAAGTAGACAAAAAGGACCTCACACCTGATTTTTGTTGTAAATAGTCGTGTATATATAGTATAATTGTATACAATATATACATATTATCATACAATCCACATTTAGTTATATTAAACTGCTGTTGGCTGCAATGTCAGATCAACACTCTCTGTACTAGAATACTCCATAATAACTAATGTGCAGGTTTGAATGTACTGTCAGTTCATTTATGACTGCAGTGAAACAGACTCTGGCCACCCCACTTATGATTTACACAAAAGAACAGCAGTGTGCAGTGATCTGTTGCAGATGTGTTTGGACATTTGAAAACAAAATTTGGACCAATATTCTGAAGAAGGTGAAATGTATTAAAAAGATGGTGATGATACATGGATTCATCACTACAAGTCTGACAGCAAACAGCCGAGTATGAAGTGGAAACATCCTCAATCACCCACAAAGAAAAAGCTCAAAAGTCAAACATCAGCTGGAAAATTGATGCTGACAGGAAAAAGTGAACTGAAAAGCAGGAGATTATGAGGAACGTCATGTATTTGTCTCTGAAAACAGATTAAAATCAATTCTACAGCCAGAGTGAGGATCATTTTTGTCATTCTTGTGTATATAAAGAGTTATACATAATTTTTACTTAATTCTATGTTTGTTTTGACTATTATATGTTCACATTTACAGCCTGTTAACATTTTTAAATTGTCTGTGTCTTATAGTAAAAAACCTGATTTTTCAATTCAATTTTCAATTTTTGGGTCCCAATACATCAATAATTCAAACACAGTCATGTTGAACATTTTTTATGTGGTAGAAAAAGGCAAAATTAAAATAATTCAAAAATAACCCGAGGCTCATAAGGTTTAAACACAGTTTCTTAAAAGTGCCCATGTGTAAGGATTGTTCAGCTAGATAAAACTACTTTTAAAAAGCAAGTGAAGAGAGCAAAAATGTCCAAGCGTTACCGTCCCATAAGCACTGACTGAAGCGTTTGTGTGTGGATATCTTCTGTTTTTGCTGTTCTTTTTCTTACGCAGTCTGGGAATACATACAGCAGGAGTATCCGGAGACATCTGGAAGATTAGAGCTCTGACAGCCTCCCCCGCAGGTTAACACGGAGGTGAGACGCATTAGCCCCTCCGATTCAGACGTGTGGTTCTGCCAGGCTCGGACACACCGGCCCAAATTAGCAATGAGGAGGAAGAGGTGCGAAAGCACTTGGATGCCTTGAACTGACAAACATGGGTGGGAATGTGAACAAATGAGATTGCTCAGACCCCTGGGCAGCGACGCTGACCTGACTAATTAGCTCAAGGCTTTCTGGCTCTCCATTCAAGGCCCTGCAGTTACTACACGAGAAGACAATGTAGATGATTGCGGGCCAAAGGTCAGAACGGTCTGGCCAATGCATGTTTTCAGTGTAACAGAATGAAAAAGTTTTTAATAAAAAATAAAGAACGCTGACCCTTATGACATCCCACCATCCACCTGGTAATTAGATCAGAGCTGCGCGGTTTAATTACCTGTGGATAAACACGGAGTAATTAGCTTGCGCCATGTCAGGTGTGTGCAAAAGCAGAGGGAGACATATGTCAGCCTAAACTTGTCGGCAAGTCCCTGCTGTGCCTTTCCTCCTGCCCAGGGCTCCAATTATCTCATTGTGTCTTCCAAACAACAGGAGCAGGGCTGCCGCGCTGCCTCACCTCCTCCGTGTTCGTCAGAGCCAGAGGTGTGAGAGAGCAAATATGATGTTTGGAGAGTTTCGAAACCTTTTTAATGACGGTTTTATCTCACCAGCGTCGAATCAAACATGTTCCGTCTTGGCATAAAGAAGCGTGATTGACAAATTTGGCGAGTAACCTTGGGGATGCATTTCCAGAGAGCGAGAGATATGACAGGAAAACCAGATGAGAAAGAGAGAGAGAGCGAGAGAGAGAGAGAGAGAGAGAGAGAGAGAGAGAGTCACAGAGCTTTGTATTAACATGAGAGCTCAGAGCTGTTGACTCTGACTCACTATATGACAAATCACATCCAGACTCCAGCAGAGCTCTACCCTCTCTCTCTCTCTCACTCTCTCTCTCTCTCTCACTCTCTCTCTCTCTGTCTCTCTC